>JAZHPH010001175.1:0-12923 GCA_037356405.1 Nasonia oneida | reverse complement strand
TCTCTCTCTCTCTCCCCTCTCTACGCCATACTCGTGCGCGTCCGCCGACTACCTGTCGTATACCTGCTGTTTGGCCCTTGCGCCGGCTCTGATCCTTTCTGCGAGGTAATAATATGTAACCTGTATGATTTCCTACTACACGGTGCCGCAAAGCCTACTCTAAATTTCGGCTTTGGGGTTTATTGATGGGATTTGTACACATTAAAATAGAGAATTTTTTGTTTGATACACTTATATTTATTTAATAAAACAGTAAAAATTGAATATATGATATATTTATGCGTGTGTGTGTTTATGCGTGCGTGTGTGTGTATGCGTGTGTGCGTAGAACAATAAAGCATATTTACAGCTTAGAAACTAACGATAGAAGATGAATAAAAAGAGTTATATCGGAAACATAACGTCGTACACATCTTTTGCGATTCTGGCTAAGCCAGACGCATAGATTTCTGTTAAAACTACATCTAAAACGTCGACGCTTACAGTGGCGAAATTCAAGTTTGTCTTAACAATTTCGTCGATTTTATATTTATGAAGGGCGTAATATTGTTTGAACGAGTTTACATTTTTCAGAATTTCACGACATACTTCAGCCTCTTCTCTTTTCAAAGCGTCTTTTATATAATCTAAAATTGAGTCCACGCCGCGATTAACTAATCCCGAAAGCTCCTCGAGCTTTTTAAAACGCAAATCGATGCACTCTTTTACCTGTTTTAAGCCAGCGAACGTTTGTTGATGCATAATTACACTAGGCGGACTCTCGTACTTTTTCTGCTTCTTGCACGCAGGCTGTGCAGGTAAATGCTGTTGTGTTTCCTCGTCATGGCCGCCGACACTGCTGATGAACTGCTGACCGTTGTGGGTTGTCATTTCTGCTGTAGGTGCTGATGTTGCTGTTGGCCTCTCGTCGATGCCGATCGCCCTTGCTCCGAAGCTGTTTGTGAATGTGACATTGTGATTTGGAAGGAGGATCTTGCTAGGATTTCCAAAATCCTGGTAGAACGTGAAGCAGTGATTCAGATATGCATCCATAGCATCCATCTGATCTTTGATCACTTCCCAGCTGTGTGTGTCGAGTGTCACATACTTGCCTGGCGATCCATCCAGTGTATCCACCTTCTGATTTGATAGGCTCGACGCAGTGCGCAAAAATTTTTTCTTGTTCTCGAATTTCTTGATACCATGGCTGGTGCACAGCAAGACGTTAGGGAATTGCACAGATAGTTCGTCAAACGAAGGCGCACTAAAATCTTCTAAAATTATGATTCTTCGAGCCACTACTTTTTCCAAAAATTTGGCTTTTGCCTGGCCACGCACGTATATACGGCGCGCGTCTTTCACCAAGTTGCACAGATTACGACACAGATTCTTGAAGGAGATATCTCCATCGTGCCACTCTAAACAGTGTACATCGAGAGTACAGTAATTATTTGTCTGTTGCATATCCACGGATAATTCGGTAAAACTGCACGGTGCGCGAATGATCCAATGGCCAACTATACGACTCTGGAGCGATAAAACTCCGACTTCTTTGGGAATAAATTTTTTATTTATATCCCGAAGGCCTTGAATATCGATCACGTAGTCCGTCATGATGATGCTGTTGCTGCTCGAGTACGTTAGGTGCTGGCTGTTTCGAGAGGGAGACTAACTGCATACTGTCAGTGCGCTCGCCTTATGAAGCGCGAATCAAAATTTTTTTTTTGAGGCGCTGTGATCGAGTGTGCGTGCGCATCAAGCGCTAAAATCCGTTACGATTTGGCGGTTAGAGTCGATTTCCAGAACGTTGTCGTACTCTGCGTAAACGATACAGTTGATAGCAGTGAGAAGAGCCGTCTCAAATCTCACTTCTATGCGTATGCTACCCGAGCGCACGAGATTCCAATGTGTGGCACAGTGTGCCGATAAATCAGGAGTGAGATCGAAGGCCGTCAAAAAATTGCCTTTGTAATAGTTGTAGCGATTGATGCCAAAACCTTCGTTGAGAAAATGCACGCCTGTACCCGTGTAAAGTGTTTGAAAAGCGTCAATGTAGAGTTTGTCGATACCCGTGAAACGTGGTTGCAAAGGTTTGCTTGGAATTTGTACGCCATCGACGTAGAGAGAAATATAATTTATAGAGAAGTGTTGAAAATTAAAAGGATTTAACGCGCGGTTTCCGTTGAATGCTTTGTTTTCCACAAAGCCCAAGATTATTCTCTTCGGCAGCTGACCGTGTATAACGTTGTCGATCGAATCGCCCAATATTCCCGAGTGAAGAGTAAACGACTTAACTTCGACTCTCGTTATGGGATATTTAGCCGTGGTTTTCGATAACGCTTGCGCATGAGCCAGTAAAACTCCAGGACTGATTTTTACTCTGCGAACTATGAGTGTAGCTTCTTTGATGCTGAGTTTGAATTTTCCATCGGCTGTCGCGTCCATCAGACAAAAAGCATCCTTACTCCTCACTAGACGTACGCGCATTTCTACGCCATTAATCAGCATTTTATCCTGATTAAAGAGGTCGTGATGTAGATGTCCAATCATGTCAAAGTATCGTCGATTCTGTGTAAAATATTTGCGATTTTCCAGCCCTTTGTTCACGGTAATAGGTGCCGTGGCAGTGCTCACCGCATTAGCTGGCGAATCGAAACCACCGCTCGTGTCGTCGTACCACAGACTCGCTGTAAGATGTGACTCTTTAGCAGCCGGAGCGTAGTTGAGAAGCGTCTCGATGTACGCTCTGTAAGGATAGGCGTTATTAGGCGGCGAAACAATTTTCTGATTGAAAAAAACGTCAATCTGATTGAACATTGAAAGCATGAAATTGTTGATCGGTCCGACTTTAAGGCCTTCAGTCGTTGCGGTAGCCTCGTCAGCGGGTACGATTTTAGCTTGAACATGAAGCATAGTGTGAGCCAGATCAAAGTAATGATCGCTACCTGCCGGCACGACAAATTCCAATGGTGCGTCGACATCGTCGCTAAGAGACGACACAGGCTTATAATGCAGAAAGCTGCTGCTTTCAATTGACGTTTGGGTGGCTGGAAGCGTGAAAAGATCCAGCTCGCTGGACATGCATTCCGTCGAGTGAGAATGTAAAAATGCCATTTTTACCCCAAACTAAATACGCCTAGGACCAAAAATATCCGTAACACTTCTCAAACTCTGCTGCTGCTGTATACTTCTCTTTTTAGGCCTCTTCTTCGTTTTTCTCGTGACTCTCTTCTTCCGTCCTGCCGTATGTTGTTTGCGTTTTTTGCTAGAGCCGATTGTATTCGATGTACACGTCTTTCTCAACTGACGCCTTCGATGCATTGTGCGTGATTTATAACCAGAGCCTTTCATCATTTCTGCTATCTTTTCACCGGCTTTTCTCTTCAATTTTTGTCCAGACTCTTTAGTACGATATTTGAACGCCTCCTTGAAATTCGAGCCGTTGTTTGCAACGTCGTCCAACACGTTGATGCCTGTGCGCACAGCCTCTTTGCCCACAGCTCTGGCACCGGAAGCGATGTACGGAAGAATTTTGCTGATACGTTGAACCGGAATAGACGTGTCTCACTCCTCCACCGCCTCTCTCTCTCTCTCTCTCTCTCTCTCTCTCTCTCTCTCTCTCTCTCTCTCTCTCTCTCTCTCTGTCTCTGTCTCTGTCTCTGTCTCTGTCTCTGTCTCTGTCTCTGTCTCTCTCTCTCTCTCTCTCTCTCTCTCTCTGTCTCTGTCTCTGTCTCTGTCTCTGTCTGTCTGTCTCTCTCTCTCTCTAGCAATTACGTTTAAAGTAAAGCGTAACCGTCAGCGTTCCATATTCGAATGGTATTCGCACTCCGTGCTGATCCCTTATATCTATGACAATCGAACGAAAACTGTGATGTAAAAGCGGAATATAATGAGCAGGTGCAAAATGTCTCACGATATTACTGCCGAATTTGTACTTTGCACTATCCACGGAAACTATACGCAGTAGAGCAGCTTGAGTGTCACCTACAGTGTGTGGCTCGCATACAACTCCTCGCCGTTCAAATCTTCCAGGATAAACGTTGGTAACTGCTGTCTGTTGGATATGCGCTTAATCTTGAAAACTTCCTCGCTAAAGTTTTTTTCGTATCCCTTCTCGAAAGTATTTTTCGTGCGACTAATGCGTACGTAAGATCCGGGCTTGTATTTATTCATTACACCTGACGCCATCTTTTCGCGATTCTTGTAAGTCGATTGCAGATGAGCTCTTTTTGCTAAATTTTCGCGCGCTTTCGCAGCATTGTAGATGCTCACGTCACAGGGGCGCATCTTTGTACCGCTGTGTTGCGTATGATTGTAAGCCTCGATGATTTTCTGCACCACGTCGATGTAACGTTGCATGTTATTGTGAGAAAAGTATCGCCACATTCGTTCGCGTATAGTACGGTTTAGTCTTTCCACTACAGCCGCTTTGATATCGGGGTTTCGAGCTGTACGGAATTTAATGTCGCGTTTTTTCAAAAATTCCTGAAACGTCGAGCCTACAAACTCCTTACCCTTGTCGGATTGTAAGAGTATCGGGACGCGACCGTTACTGCGCACGAGTATTCGTCCGAAGGCTGCGGTGACGTTGGCTGTAGTTTTATCGCGTAGAGGCTCCAGCCACGCGTGTTTACTCAATACATCCACCACTACGAGTAGGTAACAGTATCCGTCGTTGCTCTTCGATCGTGGTTAATTGAAGCAAATCGCACTCCCATACGTTGTCAATGTTGCACTCGTATATACGTTCTTTCTCCCGCATGTCAGCCGCGCTAAATAATTTGCCTTTTCGATTTACACGCACGAGATTGCGCGCACCCGCGTAACCAGCCTCGTGCGAGACATCGTAGTATTGCTGCTCGTACGACGACGACGACGACGACGACGACGCCATGCTTAAAAGTTTGCGAGACGTAGCCACTTGTTCTTTGCTCGATTTCTCGTCAAAGCAGGCGATGCCGGTGATTCGCTGCTGCTGCTACTAGCGTTGTATATTTCCATCAACGCGTCGACGCTCTCTTTACTAGACAGTCGTCGTTTCGCTGTATTATTCGGCTCTGTCAAATTTTTACCAATTTTCACTATTTCCGGGTTTCCAATCAGCTTTATCGGTGTGTCGACTGTCTTGATGAATTTGGCGAAAGGTAAACGACCGATGGGCACTTCCGACTGATCCAGTGTATTTTCCTGCGTGCGACAACGTCGCTAATCAGTTCTATAATGTTGGAATCTTGTATGGGCCGGCCGTCTATACTGACTCTGCCAGTGCTATCCCACTTGAGACGATCGCCGGCAACGGTTTTCCAGTGTTTCAGCAGAAGCCGCGTTTTTTGAGCGTAACTCTTGGGCACGCTGTCGAGTATAATTTCTTCAGTCATTGGTGCCGATGTCGCCTCTATTTCGTCGACGTCGCGCTCGTAATCGTGTTCAGCGTGATGTTCGGAATCTTTGAAAAACAGATATCGCCGCAGTACTTGTAAATAATTTTGACATTTTTCACGCTCATCTGTAAATTTATTCGAATGTAGAATCGTGTGCATCTCGGAATCGAGCCTCGAGAGATTGTCGCCGCACGTTTGAAACATGCATGATTGATGCATGCGCGAAAACATATCTTCGGGCACGATAATCATTTTTCTCGCACGATCCATCTTAGTCTTCCGCTGCTGCTGCTGCTGCTGCTGAGTTTGAATTGAATAACTTCGAGACAAGAGCCCCGATAATAGGTGCGAGTAGAAGCGGCAAAAAAGCACCACCGTGCTGTACGAGAACTCGTTTCTTCTTCTGCCAATCGCTGACAGATTTCTTATTATTGCAAATAGTCAATTTTCTCAGCACGTTTTTGTAAATAAGCGTATATTAGCGGCCACGAGTATCATCCGCGGACGAGGCGTCTATACGCGTGCACGAGCCTCGTATACGCGTATACTCACGCGGGCCGCTTATAAGCGTATATTAGCGGCCACGAGTATCATCCGCGGACGAGCCGTCTATACGCGTGCATGTACGGCTCGCCTATAAGCGTGCGATGATGAGTGGGTAAAGGAGAGAGAGAAGGATGTTATAATTACAAGAAAAAATTTAAAATACTTTTTTTTTATTATAAATATATTAAACATAACGCAGAACAATTTATATTACTTAAAAACTAATACAAAAACGAGATTCTTAAATTTACTTTTATTTATTCACAAACAACTTACATACTATACTTAACTTTTGTAACCGTACGGGAGCGATAACCCGGGAGTAACATACCTACGCTTTTTTAGAACTATGCTACACGATTTGACCTCTTCTCGCGTGACGACAGTGTGATCTGGCAATCTTTTAATAGAATTAAACTTAAGATTAATGCATTCATTCTCTTCATCAGGCTTAAAATAATTTTCAATCATACTCTTAATGCTAGGATAATTTAACCTCAAAGAATTCGAGAAATTTAGCGAGATACCCTTGACTTTACATTTTTCGGATACCTCGGCAGTTTTCGAATTCACGGTTCTGTAGCCGTAAAATTTCGGACCACCCTAGAGGAAGCTCGTAATATAAGTCCCTTCGTCGAGCTCGTTGGTCATATCGCCGAGCAACGAGCCCAACGCGGGTCTGTATTCTTGTGCATTTTCGTTACATACAAATATACACGAATCAGTGTCGCAGTACAGCGTTCGTGTAGGCTGCTATAACTACGTTCGTATATGGAGTAGACTCCACAGCATCGTCGATGTACTGCCAGCTCGCGTACATCACCTCCTCGTTGACCAGCAGGAGACTCAAGACCTCTTTATCCTCGGCCGTTAGAAGTTTAAGGAGGTCTTCGCGCTCCTTGACGATCACCGTCTGTTTTAAATTATCGCGCTGTCCGAACTTGCCCCAGAAAGAGTTCAGACAGAGCTTCGCAACAGTGCGCAGGCCAGGGTTTTTCGCGATTTTTTCCAACTCGAGCGATATCGCCTCATTCTCGCGATACTCGCGAATGTAACGCGCTTTCGATTGCGCGTTGACGCACCAAGCTGGAAATCCCGATGCTTCCTGCTTTAATCGCAAGAAAGTGTCGATGTAGCCAGCGAAGAGTCCTCCTTCACCTGTGAGCGGATCGTATTCGGTCATACTATACTGCCATATGACGAATATTTCAGTTATAGTATAGCCGAGTTCGATGGCTTTTCGCAGCTCATCCGCCACCCAGGTTCCGCTGAACTCTCGCTGACTCGCATCCGGGTGGTAACAATCGCTCTGCCGCATCTCTTCGCAGCATGTACGACACAGTGCGAAGAGAAGCTTGCCGTGCATTTTTACCGGCAAAAGAGGCTGATACAATTTTCTCAGCGGTAAAACCTTACATTTTACCAGCCCATCTATGACCGAAAAATTGTTGAGATTGCCACCCGTCATCTCATCAGATTCCTCGCCGACGTAAACCTTTGGATGACCGAGCGGAAATCTGCCTCGTTTACAAACGTAAGGATACAGCGAGCATATATCTGTATACAGAATACGCTCGCCTGGCTTAGCATCGTAAAAACTGCGACGAAATTTTCGGTCCGTCCGCCGAAGAACGCGTCACGAGGATTAAGCGTTATTTTGCTGATGATCGGATGCTCCGACACGTACTTGGCGATTTCGGGGTTTTCACGCTTGACTCTGTCAAACTCGCAATCCCAAATTTCGCGCGTCTCGTAACCGAGCTGCTGGATCTGCACGATTTTAGCGCGTGTACTCTCGAGCAACGCGTCGAAAGTACAACCCCAGGCATTCGGCTTGTTGCGATTGTTTTTGAAAAATTCAGGGCAGCCATGCGTATAGCAGCCCTGGTATTCAAAAACAATGGGATTTTCTGCTGGATTGGTAGATGGTAAGAATCCGTCGACCAAAAATCCCTCGGGAAGCCGATATTCGCGCGCTCTGCCTGCATGCACGATTTCGCGACCGATCTCTCGTTCGCACTGCAGCAGCCACTCGACGGCTTTTTGGGAGTGCTTGTCGGCGCGCCGATACCCGCCCCTGGGGACTATTCCTATAGTCTGTGGCTTTAAGAAATTTTTTCTATAGATATGAGAGCACGCGGACGCGATTGTAGTAGCCACTACAAACGGGTCCGTGTCTCCGACCGCGAGAAAAATTTTTCTGAAAGCCACACACGCTCGACGCAGAATCGTCACATCCATGCGACAGTAGTCGACGATTTCCTTGCTGAAATCGAATACTGCGTTCGCTGCACGCATCTCGCTGTGCCGCAGCAAGAACTGCTCGCGCTCGCTCGATGACATAGTGTCGGGCGAATAATAGTGCGCATCCGGTATGGCGCCACGGTATTCGGCGTTAGCCGATGTGTTAAAAAGGTGCGGAAAACAGCCTTTTTTCGTAGTCTCACCTAAACCAAATGTAGCAGGCAACGCGGCCAACTTCATTTGAAAATAGCTGAGACTATCGATGAACTTTATGCGTCCATACCGTATGCACAGTATTTTCTGACCATTCAGTATGATGCTTGGCGCGCAATTTATTTTACGTTCGACAAGCTGTCGTAAAACGAATTGCGCATCGTACCCTCGTGCATTGTGCGCGATGCATATTATATTTTCAAAGTCCGTTTTGTCGCGTACTACAAGCTGTAGCAGCTGACCAACGGGATCTTCGGTAAATACATGCTCGCGCACACCGCACGAGGGACACCATTCTGAAATGTCGTCAGAACTTATGCACTCCGTGCAGACTTGCTGTGCAACGCAGACATTCGGGACGCGCATCTTTATGCTTTCATCGCCTCGATACGATGCTTCTTGCATCGTTTCCAGATCGTAGAAAACATAAAGATATTTTTTCGTTGAAGCATCTTTTTTTTCGGCTGTATAAAACAGTGCTGATTATAACCGTGTGTCGACTTGCAATGTCGACACCAATTTTTGCCGCACTCGTGCTTACCGCGCTGCCGGTTCACGCTTTTGCAGCAGGTAAGGCAAATCTGCAACACATCGCACAATCGCTTGTGCCTCGCTTTGTATGATCTCGCAACCGTATGGTTGCGAAAACATACATCGCCGAAAAAACTGCGATTGCACGATGCGCATTTTTGCAAAGCTTCGTTCTCGCTACAGGGTGGCGAGACGAAGTAGCGCGAACACAGCTGCCTACAGTTGTGATCCTCGGTATTACTGTAGCCGCGATTGCAAAAAGTACAGAAAAAATTTGCCTTCGCAGCTCCAAAAATATTGACGATCACGTCGTAATGAAGCTCGGAGTAGAGCAAAAATATTACGTTTGTGCAGGCATCGCAGCGTCCGTCAAAAAATGGTGCTTCACCGCTGCCCATCGAGTCTTTCTCGTAAGCAACTAAAGCTGTATCACGAGCAGTAAAATAATGCTGGAATTGACGAAGCTCTCGTACACCGCAACCTTCGCGAGGTACGAGGACACCGGCATCCTGGCACAATTTTACAGCTCGTTCATGCTGTAGTTGCCTACGACCGTCGCGGATGACGTTCCACTCGGCTCGCATCGCCGGGGTATCGTTCGTCTGAAGCGCGATTTTCGCCTCGCCTACAACGAGCGCTCTCGGCAGACAGAGATTGTCACGATTGCCGATCTGAATGATGGACCGTTGAGAAACGCTGTCGACGGTCAAGTTTTTCCGTCGAGAGCCACCTGCACCTACAGGCTACGACGGTCAAACAAACGGTAAATGACTCGTCGACTCGAAAATTTGCGTTGCTCTGAACGAGTCCAGACACCACAGACCAAAAATCATCGCCAGTCAGCGCGCTCGCGAGACGATACGAGAGCCCTGCTGACCCGTTTGCGAAATATTCGCTAAAGATTGAAACACCGATGCGATCGCTCTCGCTTTTGATTAGAGTTAGCAAATACTCATAAATGTCGCGTATTGCTAACTCAACCCAGCTGAGCATGTTGGTCCCACGCGGCGGTGTTTTAATCCGTAGCGTCAGACGGCGAGCGTCTGTACGGAATTTCCGTACGCGATGCACCGTATTCGCGATAATTTCGAAGCGACGATAACGCTCATCGTCACGAGCTTCCTCCTCCTCCTCCTCCTCGTCCTGATCCAAATCAGAAGCTACAGCAGAACCACTTACAATACTATTGCTCGGCGACGGTGCCTCTTCGCTCGAGGTATCGCCGCCGTCACCGCCGCCGCCGCCTACCTGCGATATGCCGCTCGCAGTGCTGTCATCGATGATCGGGTGACCCGCATCGTAGAACCCGACCTCCTGCAGCATCGACAATGTAGGGCTCAGCGCTGTTGAAGAGTCCGATGATATTTCCGGCGATGATGGGCCCTCTTCCTCGCTGCTGCTGCTGCTGCTGACATTATCGTCGTCGACTGCAAAAAAGCGAGCCTTCATTCTTCTGCACGACCGTTGTAGCATTGAATGATGTCGCTAAACAACTCGGCCATCTCGAACGCAGTCATAGAAAATAACTCGTCTGCTGATTTTTCAAGCAAGTTGTTTAACCAACGTACTTCCTGCGCACGACCGTCATTCACGATTCGCAACGCAGCAGCTTGAAAAATCATAGCCGCGTCATTTTCTGGATCTGTATCCGGATAGGGCTCCATGCTTTCGTTCAGACGACGTCTGATAACTTAAAAAATTATTATTGTTAGTAATAATAATTTTTTAAGAAAAGTTAAAAAAAAATTATCTTACTTTCGTTAATACGACGGTCGAACGAGCTGTATTGGTCGAAGCGTGCATACGGATTCATCGCAACTTCCTCAGCGGTCTCATCCCGAGTCGCAAAGCCCTCGAAAACCTCGGCTCTTGTAGGACCAAACTCGGGAGCTGGCTCGTAGCGGAACGAGAGCAGAATCATCGCAGCCTCCATCGTTTGCTCGCTACCTCTCTGCGGTGCTGGAGCGCCCGCTCTGTAGACAGCCTGCTCGGAGACGCCAGCCCGATCATCGCCGTTATCGCTGTCCTCCATGTCGCTCTCAGCATCATCCTCCAGGGTAATTCCTCGTATGTTCCTCGATTATATGCCGCAGGCAGTACACATCCTGTGCACCGCGCTCCACCAAAAAACTGCCGACGATTTTTATCACGATACTCGAATGTCGAAAGTATTTTTGATAAAACGCTGCGATCCAGCGGTACGCGCAATGCGTAAGCAAGCAGCGCAGCTCGCGGCGCAGCCTCTCCTCGGACATGCGGTGAACGCGCACATACAACTCACGAGTACACTTCGTTCGTAGCACTATACATTTCTGCGACACGTGGTAAGCTGCTTCTCCCAATGACACGCATTTCGAGAGAGACTGATGGCTGCGCTGGCTTACAGAGGAGTTTTGTAGACGGCTCAGGGCTGATTNTAGGTACGTAGCAGTCATAAGTCAGATAGCGAACGTCTCAGAGAACGGACCGTTGCCAGCGCTAGATCCTGTAACACGGACCGAACAGATTTTTATGACTCTGCGGCTGACTCTTTTAATCTCTCTTACCGGAGACCTGCAATCTTTTGTACAAACAGTTTACACTAACTCTCAAGTGTCTACCGGAGATCCGATGATTCGTTCTCTGTGTTTAGTTTTGAAAACTAATCAGTTGGCGATAACAAAGCTCGACTTCATGATCACACGATACTTCCTGGAGCTGATTCGCGAGACATTGAGAACCTTTCTTTCGCTCTCACCCGTCTCCGATTTTTTCTGATAAGCCCGCGACGCTGGAGCTCAAGTGTATACAAATAATTCAGTCCGAGTATAGCGTTACCAACGGTCTCGCATTCTTAAGAAAGTCGTTAAAAGGCAAAGAGTGGAGAGGTGCGGTCCCCCTCTAACTACGTACAGAAATTTTTCTCAATGGCTTACGTGTATGACACGGCTTGCACCGATCAGTCCGCTCTGAGTCCCTACAGAGAGCACACACATGGCCACCATCATGGCAGAATTGAAAAAATTAGCAGCCCAACGCGATGCGCTTCTCGCAAGTATCGAAGCTAAGAAACGTGTAATGGAGAAGCTGAACGGCCAGCTCAAGCGCTACCAGCAGAGAATGCTGGACATGTCAGCGCTGTTGCAGCAAAAACAGCGAGAAGCCGAGCTAAAGGCTTCTCTGGCGGTACAGTTTGTGCCGATAAACGTGAGGTGCAGAGTGTGCATCACCAACAGTTTGGAGCACGAAGTGTGGCAGCAGTGCTGGAGGTGCCTTCTCTTTCGCTGCTGGCGGCCCTGCCCGTGCATCCTGGATATGGATTCACCGAGATCGCCTTCGCCTCCACCATCATCAGCAGGCGACGACAACAACGTCCAAGGTACGCCACCGACAGCACGCCGCAACCGCAGCGTACCTTACGACTTTCATCGGATGCCTACTCCACCGAAAGAGTTGGTGCCTGGTTTACTGCGAGGAGGGCCCACACGTCAACTGCGCCAACAACGCGCCACTCGCGGGTGTAGATGTATCGCTTGTGTATAATTTATAGTGCAAAAATTTAGAGTGTGTGTGTGTGCGGCTGTGTAAGTATGTTTGTGTGTGTGTGCGCGCGCTCGTGTCATTTTATTATTTCATTGTAAGCTAAGTCATTGTCGAAGCCGAAATTTAGAGTAAGCTTTGCGGCACCGAGTAGTAGAGTAATATATGCACGCGTTCATTTCGATGCGAATCATTCGTGAAGCGACCGGCAAAGCAGCAACTCGACCATGGGACAGGAGCAGAGCAAAGAGCAGAAAAAAGGTTTTACGTGGGAGAAGAGACAGCCTCTCATGAGAAGCAAGGAGCCAAGAAAGCAGAACAATCAGTCGTCATTCTCAACCAACACTTTCTCGTATCCAGAGAAAAGCGGTTATAATAATCTGTCTAAAAAATCCTCCTCCTCCTCCTCGTCACAGAATCAAAAATCCTTTTACACAAACACCTTTTCGTGCCCCGAAAAAGACGGCTACAGCAAGCTGAAACGCTAATTGCAATAATATATATTTCAAA
>JAZHPH010001174.1:0-12944 GCA_037356405.1 Nasonia oneida | reverse complement strand
AGTTTTAACTAACTTATAGCACTATGTAATCTCATAGTGCTATAAGTTAGTTAAAACTTGAATTAAAAAGTAAATAAATAATAATAGCATTATATTTTTAAGTATATTAAATTTTAAAAATCAAAATTTATATTAATAATAATTATGCAAAACTCACTTCATTATCCATTATTAAATATCCAAGAAGTAGAACCACATATGCGCTAATCAAGGTATGTTCCATATGGCGTCCAGCCTTTTGTAATACTGTAAAAAGTAATTGTACTCGATTACTTATATTATTTACTTATGTTTGCAATATATAATGTTTTTAAATGTGTTAATATTGTGTGTGAGTGCTGTCGATTAACTCGTATTAGTAAGAAAGTTAGTGGTGTAACAAAAATAAGGGTTCCCGTTTAAAATAAAACACCTTAACCTTGAAATGACCTTCTAAAAGTCATGGAAAATAATTAGAAATGTGTTTTCCGACGTAAAATTTTCCGCTCTTTCTGAATCCGGTGTCAAAAATAGGGGTTCCCATTTAAAAAAAACACTCTGACCTTCAAATGACCTTCTAAGGACTTCAAAGGTCAAATCTAATATCACCAAAAGGTGGCCCCTTTGCCACTAACAACTTTCGTCTGAACATTTTTTTTTAATAACACCTCGGAACAGAGTAATTGGGGTTTATAGATTAAAATGGCCCACCCTGTATAAGGCCCAGTATTGGGCACATATTGTTTTTGGTGTACTATTAGATGATGACTAATTTATTTTATGAATAGTAATTCTTTTTTCGCAATTTAGCATTTGTAATACATTTCTGAGCATCTAAAAATATCCCGAAACTCGCGGAAGCGAAAATCCATCACATATTTGTCTAGAAAATGCTTAATAGCAAAGTCACTAAGGAGCTACGTGTAAAGCTGAAAGTGCAGTGCGCGGCATTTTAATATATTTTTGATGATGATTGTTAAACCCTTAATAAATGTAATAGCCTTGGCCTAATATGAAGTATTAACTGTTATAGATTATTATGGTCAAATGAAAATGTACCCAAGAAATACATATACTTTATAAAATTAAAATATTGCTCAAGTGTCTCAGTACTAGTCACTGGCAGCTCATTGGTACTTTTACCTTATAAAATGCAATTTTTTCCTTTCTTCTAATCCTTATCCTACTATAAACTAGCGCACGACGCGCGGCCTTACGCTCGCGTTTTGTGCATAAGGCCCGACCGCTGACGCTCGCGCTTCCCGTTCGTAATGCCTGTCGGTGCTTATACAGTATTATCCTGTTTTTTTTTTTTTCAATATTGTTGTCAAAGTTTTGATTGATATTCTTCTGGCGGTTATCAACACTATCATCAAAACTAGTGGAAAATTAGTAACTTATTTGTATTTGTATCAATTATTTATTATTGTTTGTAGATATACTTAAAATATATCTTATTTTAATTTTATTTTATTGTAATTTCAGATAAATAATACAACACTTTTGTATCGCAGTTTTCAAAAGGAAGTAAACAAAAGGATGATATTTCGTTTGTAGGATTTCAATTAGAATATTAGAAAATTGATTGTTTAGGTATTTAGCATAGTATAGAGGGATGTAGTAAGCTACTTAGAGCTTTTCTTCAATCTCAGCAATTTTCTTTATTGAGTTCAGGTTTTTCTAGTTCAGTATATACACTTGAACTTTGAAAGTGAATTGTACTGATTCAGCTTAAAAGATTTAATTAATATAGCGTATGTCGTTATATGATGCCAAGTTACACGGATTGTATTCGGCGATTACATATTCCTAAATTATGCATTTTTTATAATTTAATTAAAACAGGGAAGTAAACTCGGACCGGGATCCGGAGTGTGCGCAGTGGCCTGCTCCGCTGCCACGCTCTCATAGGCGCTCCGCACTCGCGCGCAATTTGAAAAAGATGGAGGGCGGGGCTTTGCGTCAGCCGTTTTTCGGAAGGACCGGGTTCAAGCCCCGTGAACAGAATTTTATTTTACTCTTTTCTGTTAGTTGACATCTTAATTGACGTGAAAAAGTCTTTATGTACTAAAAAAAACAATTAGAAAGCTACACAACGATTTTTGCTTAGGGATATACGTCAGTAGGTAGCTTATATCTAAGTAAACCCCCCATGACTATGTGTTGAGAATAAGCGAGCAGAATTCGATCGACTGCAGAGAGAGCACGATGGGACTGTTCTTCCCTCTCTCCCCGTCCAACTAAGGCCACGCTCACTTCTCTGTGTGCTCTCATGCGAGAAAGACGCGTTCGCGATACAATTGTTTTACATAGTTCCTTTGTTTATTAGTTCGATTTTTTTTCATTATTTGTGTTAAGTAAGCTCTAGGATAAGCTTCACTAAATAAAGTGTTTTATAGGAAAATTAGTGTTATTTATTTTCCAAGTCACGCCAGGCCTAATAAAAGCTCAACAGCTTATGGGCCCAGCACGCTTCCACTGCGCTGCTTGTGATTTTCTAGACCTGCGCGTGCACTAGAAAGTACCTCGCGAGTGCCAAAATTACGGATTTGCCTTTTCAGAGGGGGTGAAACCGTTGGAAGTGCATAGCTGGTTTAAAAGTTTGAAGACAAGTTCGACGTGTTGTGTTTTCGTTCCCGTTTTCGATCAGCAACGGTTGACACCTGCAGCGGAGGAGAAGGCCAAGGAGACAACTCGCTGCTTTGCTTTGTTTCAAAAGGTGACTTCTCAGCTCGAGTGACAACATGTCCGATCAGGCAAAGAGGGTATCTTTGCAGATGCCGAAGACACGAGGTAAGTCGCAATGTTTTATTCATGAAGTGAGCGAGTGAAAAATCTTGCGTGAAGTCAGTAAAATCTTCATGACGCAAAATCCGTAACGCGGCATGCGAGGCAGGCGATTCCAAGAATCAGCCCGAAGCCGGTAACGTGTTTAAGCGTGCCTGTGCGCGCGCGGCGAAGCAAAATGGCGGCGCCCGGCAACGCGGGAAAGAGAAGCCGTTGGCGCGGTCAAACGCGAGCGCCATCTTGCTCTCAGTGCACATTAGAGCGCCGGGGCGAGTTAGTTCCCCATGCGCATAAACGATGGTGCTAGTTCCGCTAATCAAAGCTTGACTGCACGTACGTAAACGCACGTGAATGCTCGAAAATGCTATGTTGCAAACTGAGAACAACGGCTCGAATTTTGATTGAAAATTCATTCTCGAATAAAATCTTAATCTATGTTGCGACGCATTGATCGAATCGGGAAGCGGAAATGTTACTAAACCTAGACTCAAGTTCGACTAACCTTTTATAAATAAAAATTGCAATTTTAAGTCCGATTAAAAATTATAGTGAAACAGTTAACTGACTAGCTTGAATTTAACAGATGAGAAAAACCTGCAGTTGTTTCTGCTGCTCCAGGACCAGGAGCTGGAAATTTCAGAAACGTATCCAGATGACTCCTTTTATCCAGAGTTGGATATTGGTGGGAATATCTACATAATGACGTCAAGTGGTAAAAGATTCGATTTAGGTAAAGTTTGAATTTTTCTGATAAGTTTTAAAACTAAAACTCGATCTTCCACAACAAAATATGTACATATTAAATTTTCAAAAGAAAATAGCACGATGTTGAGTCCCAAAATTTAAATGTTGGCCGGTACATGCAGGGTAGTGTATGTTGTTGCTGCTACACTGTGTGTGCTGTAAAATCACAGTTTTATTTTTAAAACAAACAGGCAATTTGCATTGCTTTCTTGATTGTTGTTCATCAACTAAGCACATGCTTAATAAATTGCTGCATGTGATAGAGTGTTTGTTTTTGATTGTCGTTCGTCAAAACAAACAACTCATTTACAAAATGTTCTTAGATAACTCTCTCGTCGAGGAACGTTTACTGGAATCCGTGAAGAAGGAGATCAAAAGGTTTCGAGCTGAAGAGGTGGCTCCAGCTGAAACGGTTGACCCAAGCCAACGTGGGAATACCTTGTCCCCAAAGCTGGATGTTGATACTGTAACTGCTGACGGTGGGCCGGCCTATAAGTTCGATGAAGGGAAAGAACAAAAGTCCGATTTTGTGGATAATGACAGCTGGAAAATTAAGTTTGAGAATAGCTTGAAAGGTAAATCCACCCCTGTTGTTAAATCGAATATACCGATACAACTGAATTTGGGACTGAACAAATTCCGACAGGATGCGGGGACAGCTAAGTTTGGAAAGTTTTCTTTGAATGATTCTAATGAAAATATTGAAATCTCAGAGGTAACGGCTAAGCTGAATGAATTAGAAAAAGAAAACAAAGAATTGAGAGGGAAAATCGAAAGTGAGTGCAATCGAGTACACGATGACGTAGTCACCGAACTGATCAGACACAAATGTGCAGTGGATGAGAAGTACAGCTGAATGGAGGAAAAAGTACAGTATTGGGCAGAACAAGATGGACTGTCCGAGGAAGAACAGATTTTATCAGCTGGAAAATCTGCACAAAACAACCGTCGATCATCGAATCAAAACGCTGCAAATGAAGTAGTTACAAAACCTCATGTGAGTAGAGAATATCTAGCAAAACTTGTCCAGGATGAAGTTAATAAAATTGATTCGAGTAAAAGTACTGGTATAAAAGACAAAATACAGATCGAAGTAACAAATAAAGATAGTACTTTTCGTAGAGAATATAAATTAACACAAAATTTGAATGTTAATACCTTTTTAGACTTTTTAACTTCAGAACTAACTCTTACTGATTTATTGTACGTAATTTATTCGACGGTTCAGCCATCACGCGTGCCTGATCAAACTAAGTTGGAAAAAGATAAAGTTCGAGTTCGAGACATCATTATCAATAGAATCGATATTTCCTATTACGAAAAGGTATCGGATATCCGGAATCCTATTGAATTGCTTGATGAAATTAAACGCATTAAAGCAAATGAATTGAACGTGACTACAAGAAGCATTCGAAAAGAATTGCACACTATTCGATACAATCCAAATAAAGAGAAAGCATCAGCTTTCTGGGATAGATTCGATAAGTTAGTTCGATTGTATAATAAGTTGCCCGACACACCTTCCTTATCAGATGACGAAATATGCGATGCATTCTATGAGGCCATTGTCGTTCAAGATAAAGAGTCTGAATTTTTGAATAAGAATACGACTGGCAAACTTTTAACTTTAAACCAACTTAAAGATTATATTGTGCGACAGGAAACAGCTCGAATTGGATCAATCGAATCAGCTGGAAAGACTACAGAAGCTGGAGCAAAGGCATATTACGTGTCTGATCCTGCGGCACTTTGTTACAAATGCGGTAACAAGGGCCACTACCAGGACGAATGCACAAGGTCAGGGAAGATGTGCTTCAGATACAAGAGGTACGAAGGACATGTCCGCGCAAACTGTCCATACACGGAGAGTCAGCTGGAAAAGGTTTGAAGAAGAATGAAAGTAAAAGAAGGTATAAATCCTCAAATTCTAATCGGGGTGGTAGACGAGGTGGCTTTAGTCGTGGTGTAAAACGATGCAATTACGAGCCACAGAAGGGTAGCAACCCTAAGAAAACCAAGTCCGATAGAGGCCATGCCCGAGGCAGATCACGGGGGAGAGGTAGACAAAATAGACAAAACAACAACAATTCTACCAAAACCTCCGAATCTGGTGAGTGCACAGGTCTGTATGTAGATAGTACACTTCTTAACGTGAAAGAAAGCGATAAAAACCAACTGATTAGATTTCTGGCGGACTCTGGTGCTACGGAGCACATGACTAATTCTAAATTAATTTTTAAAACGTTTGATAATACCAAAAGGCTCGATATTAAATGTGCAAATGACAATGATTCAGCGATTATAAAATCGGAGGGAGTAGGTAACATATCTGATTACACTAAAAATGATTTAAACTTTTTAAGCTTGAAAAATGTAATCTATGCTAAGTCATTGTCGGAAAATTTGCTATCACTGAGGAAATTTGTTGATAAGGGCTTAGGTATCTACTTGGATAACAAGAAAATTGATATATTTGAACCGATGTCAAAAACGATTTTTGTCTCTGGGATATATGAGCAACCTTATTGGGTAATAGAGTTAGAAACAAATAACTCGGATAAAAATCAAAATAATAATGTAAATAAGGTTGTTGCATATATAACCACAAGGCGTCGTGAATATCCAACTGTAAGTGTTGCGCCCAATAAGGAGAGCGAATCCACAATCAATGAGATAACTCGTGAACAAGACAAGCTTGAAAGTGCAGAGATTGATGAAAATAATAAGCTAGAAGAACTGATGCAAATTGACACTGAATTAGACGTAGAAGAAAACAAAGATAGCAACGAGCTATGCTTCAGCTATTCAAATTTTGAAAATACGCTAAAAGATAGAAAAATAAGTAATTTAACTGAATCGATTGATTTAGAAAATATAGATTGTGAATCTAATATCAGTAAAATCAATAACTTGTTTCACACTAATAAAGCTATGCTATGGCATGTCAGATAGGGACACGCTTCGTTGAAAAAATTGAAAGAATTCCAAAAAAAGTTTCCAAATTTGAAAAACTTGAAGGAAATTAACAGTATTAAAATTTAAAGTAGGCAAAAGTGGGAGGATAACCCTGGTTGTGAATAAACTTCTCTCAATTATATAAAAAAATAACCGGCAACGTTTCGTCCCTGGTGGGGACCTCCTCAAGCCTTTATTAACAGAAAATAAAATAATGTACATCAGTCATAATATAATATAAAATAAAATACACTTGGAAGTCAGTTGCTTAACAAAACAATAAAAAAACTAGTCATACCATATTAAATAAATAAACAAAAATATTGCACAGGAAACGAATAAGTCTCACTCGTCATACATGTTATCAGTCGGCTGTAGCATAAGAAATACAAGTATGTACAGAGTCTGCGCGGCGAAGAAGCCCGATGTTACCCGAGCTCACTTATTCACGCATAGATGTACGCATATCTATAGGAACTATACACAAACATAGAGAGTATACAAAAGAGAATATTCAAACAGTAACCGGTTCTGATTTTTTAAAATATTTATTTAATTTATTGTATTGTCTACTAATAGTGTTAAAGTCATCTTGTTTATTGATGTTATTTTTGTTGATATTAATAAATAAATCTTCGGAAATTAATCTTTTGAAATTATTGCATTCTTTGTCTAAAATTTTAACATTATCAAAATCAAAACTATGAGAAAAATCATTTATATGAGTCGGGATTGGTAATATTTTGTCTAACGGAGTTTTTTTATGTTCGTCAATTCTCTTTCTTAAACTTTTCTTGGTTTGGCCCACATAAGTGGCATTACAATCATTACATGCTATCTCATATACAACATTGGTTTCGCACCATTTATCCAGTCTATCTTTACCTAGTTTAATAATACTGTTTAATTTGTTTGACATATGGGGAACAAAAGTAAAGCCGTATTTTTTAAAAGAAGATTTACATGCAAAAAATAATTTTTCATGAAAAGGAATAGCAATTACATTTTTGACTGTAGACCTATTATTATTAATTTTTGACTTGCCGAGGGTATGATATCTAACGCGATAACGGATGCAACTATCAATAAATTTATCAGGGTAATCATTCTCGCTGAGTATTTTTTTTACTATGAGCAAATTTTCATTATGGAATTTTTTGTGTGAGAGAAGGAGAGCTCTATCTACTAAGTTGTAAATGATATTGCGTTTTAATTGTATAGTATGGTTAGAATTATAATTTAGAACTCTATTAGTATTAGTGGGTTTTTGGTACCAATTGGTAATGATACTATTGTTATTTTTGGTTAATGTAACATCTAGGAATGAAATCTTGTTATTCTTCTGTATTTCATGTGTGAATTGTAAGTAAGCACACAGAGAAGTGAGCGTCGCCGCCGCAGCCGCGACGTCGACGCTAGCCTTAGTTGAACGGGGGAAGAACAGTCCCATCGTGCTCTCTCTGCAGTCGCTCAAATTCTGCTAGCTTATTCTCAACACATAGTCATGGGGGGTTTACTTGGATATAAGCTACCTACTGACGTATATCCCTAAGCGAAAATCGTTGTGTAGCTTTCTAATTGTTTTTTTTTTAGTACACAAAGACTTTTTCACATCAATTAAGATGTCAACTAACAGAAAAGAGTAAAAAAAAATTCTGTTTACGGGGCTTGAACCCGGCCCTTCCGAAAAACGGCTGACGCAAAGCCCCGCCCTCCATCTTTTTCAAATCGCGCGCGAGTGCGGAGCGCCAATGAGAGCGTGGCAGCGGAGCAGGCCACTGCGCACGCTCCGGATCCCGGTCCGAGTTAGCTTCCCTGGTGCGTAATAGTATATTATGCTACGAGAGAGGTGAAGAACTGGTGAGTCCATAGCAGAATTAATTGCTATGGGCTAACCATTCTACCTCCCGAGGGCAACATGCTATTTTTTGCAACACCTTGAGTAAAAGTACCACATTCGACTTTCGGCGCCGGGAGAGAATAATGCATTTTTACTCAAGGTGTTGCAAAAAAGTGCATTTTACGACACAATATTGAAAAATATTTTAAATACTGACTTGTTTAATAATTTAGATAAGTTTTATTTAAAATGATTAAAGTAATTGATCTTTATGTAAGGATATAAAATATGATTTTATATAAAATTACATAACTTTATATACTTAAATTGGCCCTCAACTTGGTTGTTCATGCTGGAAGCTAGCTCCGCTATTTCTGTTTTTTTTCTGGGCTTTTCCCTCGGCTTTAAATAAAATTTTACCTCTAACGAGTGCTTTTTGGCCCAAGTGTCCTGGTGTTTTTATTTTGGGTGCCCCGGGAGTGATTGTGGTGTATTTCGAGCTGATCGTGCAATCGTCTCCCCAGACCTCGTGGTGCAGTGCCGTAACTTGCGTTACTCTCCGTTATTTGCGTGCGTTGCTCCTTGCTCGCTGTCGTCTGTAGAGGAGTCAGTCCATTGATGGTGGCTTGCTCCTTCATTGTACCTGCTGTTGTTTATCTGGGTCTGGGTTTAGCTTTGTGGCGTGCCTGCTGTGTATTTGTGCCTCTATGTTGGTCTTGAGTGATACATAAGTTGCCCCAACATGACAACTCTGCTGGACGACTCCAACGTGTCCAGGAGCAGAGGAGGTAGAAGTCACTTCTCTGCCTGTGATCTAGAAAACTGCCAGTGTTTTGGCACCCCTAGCTGAAACTGTATCACCTGTGATCGTCGTTTTCACCATAATTGTGCAGTCATGGCTAAGTGCAACACATATGATCTTGCTCAAGAGAAGCTAATCTGCTACATTTTTGCTCCACCTGTCGCCAATGTTGTCTCCCTTGAGACTGTCCAGTCCGTGAGGCTTCTAGAAGAGTTTGAAAAGGCACTTCAGAATAATTATGCAGACATTAAGTCGTCTTTGTCTGCGATCGACTCCAAGCTTACTGATTTCAGCTCCAGAATTAGCATGGCTTCAGTCAAAGGGTGGACATAGCGTCTTCAACAGAGCACCTATTCGTCAAACTACAATCAATCATCTTATGTGCTTATTATTTTCAACCGAAGTCTGACAGCTCTCTTTTCAACCACGCTACCTGTGTTAAAAATCTGTCCAATAAATGTATAGACCAACGTTTTATCATTGTAGGTGACTATAACCTTTCTAACCTGAAGTACTGAACCGGTGGTGTTTACGACCACGGCATATCTTGAGCCGAACCTAAGACTCTCAGCCGAGTACATATGCTCTACATTCTCTTCACTCAGCCTCACCCAATGCCTGCCTTCGCTGGAGACTAAGGGCTATACGCTGGACCTTCTGTTTGCTCCAGATGTCTTAGTATCATCATTGGATCATCATCACTTTCTTCTCAATTTGCATAAGTGTACAGTAACGTCTCTGCGACTGTTCTTGACCGTTGCGACGACTTGGAGCCTGTTCCAAGCTTTTTTTCCACCCCTCTTAAGGAGCACTCGATCGTCCAAGGCCTTAAGCACAACGTGAATCCTGTTCCTGATGGCATTACAGCTCACTTCGTTAGGCGCTGCTGGTCTGTCCTAGAGTAACCCATTGTCAAACTGTACAATAAGATCGTGTCTTCCGGTGTCTTCCCTAGTAGTTTTAAGCTCTCATACGTTCTGCCTTTCTACAAGTCGGGTGATAGATGAAATGTTGCCAATTACAGGCCTATTTCTATTATTAGCTGTCTGCCCAAGGTATTAAATGCCTTAATTACAGAAGAGCTTGCTAGTGCTCTCACGCTTCAGCTTGTCGACGAGCAGCATGGTATTATTAAAGGTAGATCCACGCTCACTAATCTTCTAGTCTTCAATGATTTTCTCTCTGAGGCTCTCGCTAAGCGTATGCAGGTTGACGCCTAGTACACTGATATGTCTAAGGCCTTTGATAAAGTCAACCATGCCAGACTGCTGTCGAAGCTCTGGAATTTTGGTATGCGTTGTGAACCTTTACTCGCTTTTAGCATCATACCTATCCGGTCGTTCCCAGGCGGTCCGTTTTAATGATTGTATATCATCTATAGTAAGTGTTACCTCAGGTGTCCCTCAAGGATCGCACCTGGGGCCACTTATCTTTTTTCTATATGTCAATGATCTAGTTTTCTATGTTAAGCATTCACGCATGCTAATATACGCTGATGATGTTTAATTATGTTCCTGTGTAAAGTCCCGCGAGGACTCAGAATAGCTTCAGTCGGATGTAGATGCTCTTGTGTTGTGGTCGAGGGAGAACGACCTGCTTTTAAATACAAATAAATGTAACGTCATATCGTTTCAGAGGACAGCGACAGTTCTCCTTTGACTACCACATAGGTAGCAGTGTTTTGGACAGAGTTAATGTTGTCACGTACCTTGGTGTCCACTTTGACTCAGCGCTTACTTTCGGTCCTCACATTGATCATGTCACCTCAAAGGCATGCAGGCAAATCGGTTTTATTAAGCGAACTACGTCCGATTTTAAGCACTATAATACTATTGCTTATTTGTACAGGTCTATAGTCCTGCTGATCCTACTCTACTGTTCTCCTATATGGTCTCCATTTAGCAAAGTTACTGCTGCGAGGCTTAAATCTGTTCAGCATCGTATCATCAGGCATCTTGCTTTCAAGAATAACCACCCTATGAGTAGGCTCGAGCACGACTACACTAAACTGTCTAAGTTTTTCAATCTGCCGACTATTATGAGTTTGCATCATTACCATGAATGCTTGCTGTCCTTCAAGGTCCTCTATGACTACGTTCCATGCGACGCAATCACTGCTAAATTCAGCATAAGAGAATTAAATTATTCTTTCCGTAATCGACTTCTCCAAGAAGAATCCTCTTTGCCAATTTTGGATTCTTCTCCACTATTACCAGATTGAGAAGGACTTGGAATATTCTTCCGCGGAGCGTTACAGATATCTCCGCACTGTCGGAATTCCGGTCAAAGCTGAATAATTTTGTCTTCAGTTTTTGACTTCTCTGTATTCATAATTTTGTTTTCTCTTTGTATTCATGTAACTATAATTTTGTAAAGGGTCGTCTGGTCCGTTTAATATTAAATAAATAAATTGACCCCTAGTAAAAAAATTCTGCACATAACAGTTTTTATCTAAAAATTTCAGACTAAAACATAAGATTACCGAACATAACAGAAATTTTCAGCAATAGAATGTCGGAAGTGTGACAGACACAACAGTTAATTATAGGTATTCTTAGTTTTTTCCATTTTTTCCAGTTTACTGCAGATGGTACAAGATTCCAACAGTTGCGTTAATTTGATTCTATTATGTTATTAAAGGCGTGTTTTCAAAAAGTTAAGAAAAATTAGTAGAAATTCAAAGATAACTGTTTTGATTGGAAAAATTAGTGAATGTAGAAGACAACAATTATAAAATGAAGAAAACTGTTTTAAACTATGAAAAACCCGTTGTCTTTACTCAATTATAGTTATTGTTGGTTTGTATTTATTCTTTATACATTTTCAAAATCGTAAAATTTTATACCTGAAAAAACTGAAGCCAACTACACCGAGGCAACCCGGCTGCATAGTACGGAGTCGGCATTGCACCGACGGCTAACGTCCGTCGACGACTTCAGCATCATCGAGCGATAGCCGTGCGGAGATAAAAGAGTGAGTAATCCTCCTCGTTAACGCGACAGCATCTTCGCCGCTGTCGAGCTAAATCCCAGTTGCCCCTTGACAAATTTTAAAACCGATCCTGTGTACTAGTAGCCATAACTACTTTTATAGAATGTTAGCTGTATTGAAAGTATTCATTCGCATTCAACGATAATTAATTCTCGTGGAACGTTTTTGAAATCGTGCTTTTGATTGGTAAGAATTTATCAATTCAGCAATTCGATTGGAGCGTTTCAAAAACCTTCCACAAGAATCAACTACCATCGAGTGTACATCTAATATTTAATAGTACTAGGAATGAAGGCGCGCTTCGCGCACTCTTGATTCTATCTCTGTCTAAAAACACTGGTAGAAAATCTACCATAAGTGTTGGGCGGCACACTAACGTCTGCTAATATTTTATAATCATGT
The DNA here is from genome assembly GCA_037356405.1 of Nasonia oneida. Lineage (NCBI taxonomy): Eukaryota > Metazoa > Arthropoda > Insecta > Hymenoptera > Pteromalidae > Nasonia > Nasonia oneida. Next base: position 444 of record JAZHPH010001174.1, on the reverse strand, counting down.
AACATGTTACTAGATCCCTCAAAACTATTTTTTAATATATTATATTTAATATACTATATTTTTTAATATATTAATAATGCTCAATGTCGTCATCATTGGTTTGAATAGTGAATTTGAAGAAAAGTTCAGTATAAGAGTCAGTGGGTTTGTACTTACTATGCTACCTAGAAAACATGTTACCTACATGATTATGATTTAACTGTTTTCATTCATATTTTCACATCGAGGTCCATGATTTTTTTAATTTAGCGTATCAAATTTGGCTTGTAGACAGTTACACAAAAACTACCATCTCTAGCACATTGTATTTCTGGTTTCCAGTGTATTTTTACATGAAGAAAGTGATAAGTATTTTAGCTTTTTTGTCAAGGCATTAATTAGAATTTTGACTTTTAACAGTTGTGAGAGATTTTGAGACCGATACCTGTTTCTCCATTTTGGCAT
>JAZHPH010001173.1:0-12944 GCA_037356405.1 Nasonia oneida | reverse complement strand
TATTATGTTTATTATATTAAATTTATTCATGTATTATTATTATGTACAAGTTAATAAAAAATATATCTTTGTAAAATCAATTTGTGATTTATTCTTTCTTATTGAGTACTAGAATCAAACTTAAAAGAAGATCCACCCAGATATTTTAAAAATAAACAAAGTTTATTTGTACTGTTGCAGAGTGAATTGAAAAACGCTTCATCTTTCAGAATAGCCGATGAAATCTTCTCTGGCAAGAAAACTTGAAAGCTGTCATCTAGTTCAGCAACAATCTTCGTACCGAACCTTGTCTTGACCTCTTTCAGTGCTGTCACCATATACTAATGATCTTTTTCCATGTCTGTTGCTCTTTTCTTTGGCAAAAACTCTCGCTCAGCAATCTTGTTGAGTGCAGATAGATCCATTCTGAAAAAAGCAAAAATAAAAATTTATGTTAGAGAAAATTGTATTAAAGACAAGTAATGAGGGAGAACTATGAAATATAACTTACTTATTATGAAGTTAGGTGAGCCTTAGTCTCTTTGTAGAAGGTTCGTTGTTCGCTTCGATTTCTCGAATGTGCTCCTCGTTGTTGTCCATGCGTTCATATAGCCCATTTCCCTCCTCAATTCCTGCCCTTTCCATTACCTCTAGTAAGATATCCCTTCTCTCTTCTGATTCTAATCTTATCTTATCTAATGATGGATCCCATTCGTGCATGAACTCCTCAGGCACATCGTATTCAATCCTGATTTGTTCACATCCATCCCCCCTCCCACTTTCTCCCTCTCTTTTTTCTTCTGCATCATTGCCAATGGTTACCTTATCCTCCCTCTCATTTTCTCCCTCTCTTTTTTCTTCTGCTTCATTACCATTAGCTGCATTGTATTCTCTCTCCTCCGCTTCCCCCTCTACATGCATTGCAGCTTGCGCCATCTGTTCTTCCATAATTCTGTAATGACCCCAGGGCAAAGTATCTGTACTATGAGGTAATAAGTATCTTTTATCATCGTGAGGACTTAGAGCAATTTTTTCTTGTTTTTCAGTATGGACTATGTGTAATTTTGAACGAATATTGCACTGCTCACGTTTTATAATAACAAGATCTTGAAGACATTTTCGATAATCTTCGAATGTGATTGAGTTCTTTACTACATTTGATTTTATCCCTTTGGCTTTTTTCACTGTCTCAGCTCCATCAATCAAAATACTATACATTTTGCTTCTTAAACCTACGAACTCTGTCATAATCTTGCCACAGCATTCGTCTTTCATCAATCCAGGAACTTTTTTATTAACACGCGGAATTTCAAACTGATTATTCTCATCATAATCAGAAGTATCAAACTTGTGTATATCTTCTTTCATTATTTGATACATATCAATGTCCGCAACTTCGTATATTAAACTATCTGTATCTGTATAAAGAAGTTTACATTTTTCTCCTACTCGTTGTTTCATATATGAATAATGAAAATCATATACTAATGTTTTTGACAAATCGAGAATACAGAGACCAACATAAATTGGTTTCTTGATTGTTATACTTGTCTTCTTTAGCTGAATAGCAACTAAATTTTCATCAAAGATTGCACAACTATGAAAATTTGGTTGAGCTATACGTGCTTCTGCTCCATATCGACCTGTAAATTTATTCACTAAACGCACATCAACGCGAGATCGCTCTCTCTCGATACACTTTCCATAGACAGCATTAATTAATAATTTATAAAACAGTTTTTCAAATTCATTCTTGGACTGCTTTCTTTTCTCTGTATTTAGTTCGACATATGGTTTGAGCCAGGCCTTCTGCTCAAAACTCAAAATTCTATGCACCTTTTTCAGTCGAAGTCCATTATCTAGCGCCTGTTTCAGTGCTCGATAATGAATTACATACCTTGTCTTATCATTCAAAGTAGTTAGTAGTTTCTTATGTTTAGAGCCAGGTGGTGTACGATGCTCTGCGCAAAAAGGGAGATCTCGATGATCATCGTGTACTTCTTCAGGATACTCTAAGTAAACTTCAGCAAAATAGCCTATGTCAGAATCTGGTGGTGTATTGAAAAAACATGTATTTGTCTCATATTCTATCCATTTAAATTTTCCAACTGGCAAAGGTTGTACCATTGCCCATCCATAAAGATTATTTATATCAAAATATAAGAGAGTCTTTGTTTTCTGCTCCTTATCATATGACGGTCCCATATATGGATTGTTTGCCTTGGCATACCGATTACAACATTGACTTATTCCACCGCGAATCCCTGCTTCAATAAACATAAGCATATCAATATCTGTAAGAAGCTCCAATTCCACCTTTGTCATTTTAAGAGCCGCTGAAAATGTTAGTCCAGGAGTCGTGTACAAATGTGCAGGGCATAAATCATATACTCTAAGAGATGTCTCCCGAAAACTTTCAAAAACATCAGCCAATAATAAAACATCCGTTTTCAAGTAGAGATCAGAATATTCACCTAAAGTTTTTATATTAAACATATTCCAGACTTGAACAGCATGATTGTAATCTTTCTCAGTAATATGCGAATCTGTTAATTTGTTGTAAAATTCATTTTTTTATGGCAGTTTTGTAGTCATTAGTTTATCTAATTCATCAACAAAATCATATTGAAATATGCCTTTGCGTCTAAGAAGATTGATTTTTTCATCCGTGAAGCCATCAGATCGAAACTCATTGACTGCTATCGGCACGTTCTCTAGATATGATGCAAGTTTCTCCAATGATGATGGTAAAAAACGCCATGAATCTATAAATCTAAAACTTATGTCCAATTCATCAATATACTTTGTAAATGAAATATATCTTTCCTTATTATGAGGTATCAGAGAAACTCGTCCTTTCATCAACGTAGAAGTAGCGATTTCATTCAAAATGAAGTGTGTGTCATAATTAAGGTTATGAAAAATAACTGGCACAAATCTCGAATTCTTATAATTCAAATTACATGAATTATGAGCTGCACCTCTGAAACTGAAGAAAAAAAATGTAGGCTAAAAAATGTAGTAAATTCAATTTTTCAAAGTAATTAAAGTGACAACATACCGTCCAGTAAGATGACAATGATCTCGTACTGCAAGTTCATCACCATGGATTGGTTTTCGACATATATGACATATCGTTGCCCTTCGAAAAGATAATTCTTCCAAGTCTGTAAGTCTTAATGGTTTAGGATTTTTGTAGAGTAGATCAATCTGCTCCCCGATTGATTTCAGCTCTTGAACAAACCATTCTGCAGGTGTCTTTTCATCTCTATTTTCTTGTCTGTATGATTTATAGTTAGATAATCCATCATCATAGCTACATTTTATATAGTAGCCTATGCTGTACGCTTCATACAGTTGAAAAGCATTTTCATTTCCAGTACGCTTTAACATACATTCAAAATCTGCATAAATAACAAAAGTCACTTTTTCACTCTTACTATAATCTTCAAATTTAAGAATGTTATTCTTAGAGTCAGGCAGATTTATCCGGCAACTATTCAAATTTTTACAGTTATTTTCGTGAGATTCCAATCTTTCTTCATTGTAAAATACTTGTAAACACCTTTCACAATGGTGAGATTTTATATGAGATTTAGATAATTGAGAACACAAAAGTCGGGACATATTTTTAATCCAAACATAGTGGTATTTAGGTAAGCTTCCATCATCATCACGATTATTTTCTTCATATTCGTTTATGTAAAAATCTTGAATCAAGAGCAAATTTACATGTTAATCCTTCTTCTCAGATGTAACATGACAAGGTGATACTTCGAATTTTGTACCATATTGCTTCAGCATGTATACATTTACTGAAATATCATTAAGTTTTTCAAATTTTACAATATTTTTTAGCTTTACTGGAAATTCTATATCACTAAAGTTTAACTTGTCTTCATGCACACGATATTGAGCAACTCGATGGGCGTTACTGACACTAGGATATATTGCTGAAAGTATAGCATACTTGAAACATTGATTGTCATAATTTCGAACATTGACGCACGCTTTTTTGCGTTCTATATACTTTGGAAGAGGAATGTAAGAAGACCCTTTAATTGGAGAATATTTTTTCATGTTTATACACAAACTTATGATACTTTTAAGAGTCCAGCCTGAGTCATTTTCTTGAAATTCTTCTAACTGTGCAAGAATAGGCTCTTTGATATTGTCTTTAAACCATTCCTCTAAATTCATTGACAAATATATCGTCGCACTATCACTAGTAAAATATTTAATGTCAGTTGTTTCCTCTCCACTTTTCTGCATAGAAAATTCGGCGATGAAGTCAGAATTAACTTTCACTGCATTATACTCATCTAAGCAGCTCTTTACCTTATCATTAAAGAGCTTTTGTGCATCGTTTAAAAAACTTAGAATATAACATGTTTTATATTCACTACCACACCACTTCTAATTCTATTCTGAAAAGCTGACTGCACATCTCGCCACTCTACTCTAGCTTCAGTTTCTTCCTCCGCTTGTAAACTACCTCCACACTCTCTCTCTCTCTCTCTCTCTCTCACGTGAGTACAACAGTTCTGCTTTGCTCTGCTTATCTTTCGTAGACCTATTACTGCCGCACACTGCCTTCGGGCTTATTGTTTTGTAGTTCGTTGCATGCGCTTTTCTGCAACCTTCATCGTGAGTTAATAATCACTGGAGGCTGCTACTCTTTTCAACGCTAATTTCCTGCTCAAACATCTCATGCTGTAACCTAACCTACAAACTCGCACGGCTTTTCTCTTGCTGCACGGCGTCTATTTCTCCTCAAAGTGATCCCTGTGGTGCCACCTGTTGAGTACGAGGACAACAACCAGCTACATCATCAATTACAGGTCGGTCAATTTTTCTCACCTCTCTCGATTAGCACTCCATCTGGCTTTCGAGAGTATTAAGTCTTCAGCTCAGTCGATAACTTACCACCTACAACTACCCCGCAACACGCTCTACATTATCGACTGCCAGTAAGTTATCGACGGAGACTTAATAACATCAAGAATGAGCGGAATTGGTGAGAAAAATGCCGAGTTGCTCCCCACGTGTGCTCAATGTGGTAAATCTGCCAGAGGGAGAACGAAGATCTGCGAGGTGTGTAATCGGCAGTTCCACTCCATATGTGTTAGCTTACGCTCTATAATGGTGAGGGATACTGCAACGCTCGCCTGCGCGTCCTGTGCGGAGGAGTATGTCACCGTCACGCGGAAAGCCACGCAGACGAGGGCGAAGACAGCAGCAGCGGCAGCAGCAGCAAATATGTCAACCAAAGGCACGCCTGTAACGGGCGTGCCAAAGAAGAACAAATCGGCACCTCCTTCTCTTGCGGGCTCCAGAAACCATTCGCCCGCAAGATCTCAGGCCACGTCCATTGAAACGTCTCTCAAGGACATATTCGCGGCGCTGGATGACATAAGAAAAATCCAGAATGAGGCCCTTCAGGCACAGAACACCGTGTCTGAAAGGGTCTCAGAAATCGAGAATAGGCTTGGCCCTATTGAAAGCCGCCTCAAAGCCCTTGACGGCCTGCCTGCGCTCCAGACTCGACTAACCAATGTCGAGTCATCCATCTCCGAGCTGCAGGCTCAATATCAACAGCTGTCGTCAAGGAGCCCCGCAGAGCAGCACAACATCATCACTGCTCCTGTCTCCGATGAGATCAACAACCTCCGCAGTGAACTGGCTGAGGTTAAGAGGAGGCAGGAACGCTCTGGGAATAACGTGGTGGTGATCTCCGGCCTAGTCTATACCCAGGAGACGTCACTGAATCTTCTGGCTTACGCTGTCCTGGCTGCACTGGACTCCACGGTCCTAAGACGGGATATTGCAACCGTCAGAACCATGGGGAAACTTGACGCAAACACCATCAACGCGCAAGGTGACAGCAGATTACCACCACTAGCTATCACTCTCTCCTCCAGTGCGCTGGCCCGCTCCGTCATCGTGGCCAAAGCCAGGAAGCGTAAGCTTCACACCAGCGAACTCGATGTTGGACTACTGGAGGAAGCGAAAGCTCTCCACCCAGATCACCAGGGACTTATCAACATTAATGAGCTGCTTCCTCCAGACATCCATAAGCTGCGCATCAGGACCAGGCTGGAAGCGAAGAGGAGGAAAGGTTGCCGTTCTTTCGTGAGGGATGGGAGAATCTACATCCGCTCTGGTGAGGACAGCGAGCGGGCGACCATCATTTCTACCGACGCTGATCTTGAGGCTTTTTTAGCCCAAACGCCGCCAACATCCAGCACGGACATCACACACTAAGACACATGACTATCATCCCGCCAAAACCACCATCTAAATCATTCATTTCACCCACTCCTGCCTCCAAGGTGTCTCTGTCTGAGGGTCTAAGGGTCTGTCATTTTAATGCGAACTCTCTCACGGGTCACATTGAGATGATCAGGCTCTTCTTGTCCACTCGTCCCCCCTTTCACGTAATAGCTGTAACTGAGACCTGGTTGAGTGACAAGATATCGTCCATATCGTCCATCCCTTCACTGGATGATTACACATTGTACAGACGAGACAGAAACAGGAACGGTGGAGGTGTGGCCCTATACATTCATCACTCACTGACTGCTAGTGTTATCTCGTCATCTGACGGCGAATGGTCGGGCAAGCCGGGTAAGCCAGAGTATCTGTTCTGTGAAATCACATCCAAGGGAATAATGCCCATCTTCGTGGGGGTTGTGTATCGCCCTCCTCACTCACCCTTTATCCAGGGATCTAACTTCATTGAACAACTAACAACGCACATGCACAACTACTCCACGAAGGTCATCATGGGTGATTTCAATGCAGATCAACTTTCCTCATCTGAGGACGCAAACTTCATCAGGGCTTTTATTGATGAGAACTCCCTTACTTCTGTACCATACGGTGCAACTCATCACAGACGGGAATCTGACACCTGGCTTGACCTATGCTTGATTGATGAGCAGGATCGCCTGCTCTCACACTGGAAGACTGATACTCCTTTCATCAATGGACATGACCTGATCACAGCCACACTCGACGTACAGATTCCACGCCACGTACCTACTACATACACTTACAGAAACTACAAAGGAATCTGTGCTGAGAAGCTAAGGGACTTCCTTAGCGCATGTGACTGGTCATCCTTCGCAACGCCATCACTTGACGAATGCATCACCATTCTTAACGCTAACATTTCAAACGCCATAAATCATCTCGCCCCATTAAAGACTGTAACACCTGGACACAAACGTCACCCGTGGTTCACCGCGGCTCTTCGTGACCTCTTGACAGAAAGGAACAGACTCTACAGACGTTTTCGCAGAAGTCGTTTACTGTGGGACCTATACTCTTATAGAGTCGCACGGGACGACGCTCATAAACAGATTGAGGAGGCCAGGTTGAATTACTACTATTCACGCCTGTCTTCCTTGACCGACGTTGCAGAGATCTGGAGAGAGCTTGGAAATCTTGGTATTACTACGTCTAAAACTGCTTCACCTGCTCGGTTCTCTCCGGATGCTCTCAACGAACACTTCAGCTCCATCTCAAATGACCCTCAAGCTCCATCTGTTGAGGAGTATCTGCGAACCCTGGAGAGTCTGGACCTCCCTGAACACTTCATCTTCAGGGAAATCACAGAATCGGACGTGTCGGCTGCAGTGTCACACTTCAACACCCAGGCCAGAGGAAGCGATGGCATCCCGCAGGTTGTAGTTTCTAAAGCACTGCCAATACTCGCTCCCTTACTCTGTCTAATCGTCAACCTGTCTCTGAGCGAGGCACGCTTTCCCTCCGCCTGGAAATCATCGCTCGTAAGAGCACTAAACAAAGTCAACTCTCCAACAGCTGTAACTGACTACCGTCCGATCTCTCTACTCTGCTTCCTGTCCAAAGCGCTGGAGTGGCTGGTGCACAAGCAAATCTCTGAATATCTTGAAACAAGACTTTACCTCGACAATTTTCAAACTGGCTTTCGCACTGGCCACAGCACTCAGTCTGGCTTGTCAACACGGGGATCCGTTATATCTACGGTGTAAGGAGGGACGAGTACATCTCCCCGTACAGGCGTGAGTTGCAATGGCTTACCACCGCCGGACGTAGGAAGTATTTTATGGCCTGTTTTCTCAGAAAGATCTTTAACACCTCAGTACCTTCTTACTTATTAGCCTATTTTGATTTCCACGTCGCGCTCAGGCCTGTGAGGGGCGAGGTGACCCCCCTGGATATCCCGCCCTTCAAGACGGAGATGCTGAGGAACTCATTTTTCATCAGCGCTTCCTACCTCTGGAACAGCCTTCCATCTCATCTACGTAACATACTATCAATATCACACTTTAAACAGGCAGCTAAGAATCACTTCTTAGAACTGGAAAACGCACTTACATAACGCAAACATTTCATCTCATTCACTCACTTTCATCTCATCTCACTTCATTCCATTACTCACTTCTACACTTACACCCTGACACAACAATTTTTTTTTATTCTTAAGTTATTTTTCTATTATAATTTATATGTACAACATAATGTACAAAAATAAAAACAATCTAAATCTAAATCTAAATCTAAATCCACACCGAAGGTGTTGTTCGAATTCAACTTGTATGCAGGACAAATGTGTTAAACAAGTTTGACACTTTTGTTTTTCTCCTCGCATTAAGTTCGCTTTATCAATTTTATCATTCAATTCCTTTATCGTAGAATTACACACGTCCAGCCAATGATAAATATCTTCATCGCTCATATCATTTTTACTTTGTATGGTGTCACGAAGTAAGCCAACAAGACGTTCAAAAAAATCCATCGAATTCATCTTTACTTTTACTGAAATATGGCTAGAATATTATCCGTGAACTTGCACAAAACTATCACTTTACATCAAGGAAACGTAACTGACGAACTGTGATCGTTCAAGGAAGATGCTCCCGCTCTTAAATAGCGAGAGAAGGTATTCTCGCAAAGGATCAATGGTAGAGTCGAAGAGCTAGTAGATAAGATTAAGAGAAAGATTTTCTCGGGATAGACCAATGGTGTGGATGAAGAGCTCATAGATAAGATAAGAACGAAAATTTTCTTGAGAGGGAATGCATTTTCTTTCTTTTCATCCAATCCAAAATCGACTTTTAAAATCCTAGATAGGCCAGAGGCGGAGTTATGTATTATAAAAACAGAGAGTAAGAGTCTAGCTCAGATCATTTCTTACTGAATAGTAAGATGACTAGCGTGATTGATAGAAGTTCAAGTGAATATAATGTATTGTTTAGAAATACAATATTGCAATGTCAAGAAGAAGAAAAAGTTTATCTCTGTGACATTCAAGGTTTTCAAAGAATTGCCGTCGATACTTTTATTTTCAAGGAAATCAGTTTTCTCAATTTGAGTAAAACTGCTTTACCGACTGCGTATCTCTTTAAACCTCCATTACCATGGGATGAACTAACAGAAGAAGAAAAATGTATGACTCACTGGATTGAAAAGAGCCATCACGGCATAGAATGGGATTCTGGAGATATTCCATATCACCGTCTTCATAAAATTTTAGAAATATGTACACAAGGAGTCACAAAATTATTCGTCAAAGGAAAGCAGAAAGCAGAATGGATAAAAAATTTATTGCCCGATTTGTAAGTTGCAAATATAATAAATTTATTTAAACTTTCACATTAAAAAAAAATCCCTCACACATTCTTCTATTTTTTTTTTTTTTCAGATCAATCACAAACGTCGAAAATTTTGGCTGTCCATCGTTTGAAAAAATAATATATGATAAGCAGTTCGTCTGCTTTAATCATGATCTCTGCATTAGAAGAGTGCCTATGTGTGCTGTTCGAAACGTTATTGCAATACGAACCTGGCTACTCGATTATTTAGATGATCGATTTAGTTTAGATACGGTGGATAATCAAAATTCAAAATGTATTTGCTTATACTGGAAATCAGCTTAACTAAATAAAAAATGATTTTAATAAATGAATGTTTTATGTTTTATTCCCTTATCAACCTTATATATATATATTTACGATTATACTTATATATGTATGTATATATATATATTCGGCAACGTACGTTGTTGCCACCTACTCACACGCTGCTGACAAGACGTGACAACGTGTCTGATGGCATAGGTAAATCCGTGCCCGCGTGAGTCGGCCGAGCCATGCCTTCTGCATGTCCGACGTTTCTAATTATAATAAACAGGACCCTTCTGACCCTGGTTGTAACGCGCGATCAACGACAGTAAGCATGTGTTATAATATACATTTCTAAAAGGAATAATGTTTAAACAAGCAAGAATCACAAAATATTAGTGGAAAATTATGTTTATTTATTTTTATTTTTTTTACAATTATCTTATCAAAAATTTATTACAAAAATTTATTGAAAAATATCATTCAGATTTGTTTCGCATATTTGCTTTCTTATCGAACACGATAAGCGGATCGTTGAGCATTTCGTCATGCAATATACGCGGTCGTGCTCGTTGCTGTAGTGACATTTGCAGTTCTTGTTGATGCTGAAGTGGCATCGGTTGATCTGCTTGATGCTCAAGTGGCATCGGCTGATCTGCTTGATAGAGAGGCTGTGGTGCTGTCTGCTGTCGCGGAGATGGTGGTGGTAGATCAGTCTTTTTTAAAGACAACGAAAGTTTTCTCCGTTCCTTCTTTTCTGCTGCAATAACAAAACAAAAAAAAAATTAATGTATATATTATCATAAAAAAATGGAATGAAATGAATGAAAAAAAAATTATCTTACCTGATTTTTCGCTCTCTTGAGATGATGTGATTGTCATCCTTTTACCACCTATACCATTGATTGCTTCATCTGAAATTAAAGAAAAAATATGTATTATTATTTTTTTTGAAAAAAATTTTTTTTATAACTAACCATCAGATTTCCTCTTTCTTGAACTTTTGTCAGAGCCACATCCCGACCTGGATCCCGAGCTGGTGCTCGAGCCAGAACTCGAGCTTGAGCCTGAACTCGAGCTTGAGCCTGTACTCGAGCTTGATCTCGCCCTTGAAGATTGTGATAGCCTAATCCCCTTGGATGCTATTACGGATCGTAGAGGAGGCTGTAAATGCTCAACAGCGCAAACATATGTATTCAACGCTTGGCAATCAGCCCTCGTGCTTGCCGTACTTGTGTGGTGATCGCTTGGTACAGAAGTGCGGTCGTTTCTCGAAGATGAGCGATGGCGCTCGTTTCTCGAAGATGACCGATGGCGATCGCTTTTTTTTGATGACGAGTGATGGCGATCGCTTTTTGATGACGAGTGATTGCGATCGCTTTTCGAAGACGAGCGATTGCGATCGCTTGATGAGGACGAACGTTTGGTTTTCGCAGACGTAGAAGGGCGATCACTTTTGGCTGCCGGCGGAGAGCGAGGGTCCCTGAGTGGCTTCCTAGCTGGTGTTGTGGCTGCGACTTTGGCTGCGGATGCGGCTTCTGCTGCTTTGGCTTCTGCTGTGGTTGCGGCTTCTGATGCTTTGGCTTCTGCTGTGGCTTTGGCTGCGACTACTGCTTTGGCTTCTGTTGCAGCTTTGACTGCGACTGCTGCTTTGACTTCTGCTGCGGCTTTGGCTGCGACTGCTGCTTTGGCTTCTGCTGCGGCTTTGGCTACGACTGCTGCTTTCGCTTCTGCTGAGGTTCTGGCTGCGGTTGCGGCTTTGGCTTTGGCTGCGGTTGTGGCTTTTGCTGCGGATGCGACTTCTGCTGCGACTGCTGCTTGTTGCTGCGAGTTTTGCTCCTGTGGAAGCTGCTGCTGATGGTGCATCTCTGATAAGGATGATATGCTTTTAAACATCTGCTGCATCACACCAATCGAGGGAAGTTGCTGCTGATGTTGCGTCTCTGGTGAGGTGAGCGCACCCTCATTCACACCTTCATCGCAGCAGTTAACTCGGCTGGTAGAGCTGAAGAATATAAGAAAAATAATTAAATTAAAAAAATGTTACAAATAAAATCTAAACTAATGTAAAAAAAATAACACTTACACTTTCTCAAAATGGAATCATCATTAATTCCATTCGATGTCCAGGACATCAACTGCCACGCCACATTAAAGAGATGGACAATTGTTCTATAGCCGTTGACCTTCTCAAAAGCTGCCTTCATGCTGTCGTTGATACCTTCCATCTTCTCACACTTTGAATTGAAGAATGAACTTGAAAACGAAGAGTGAACTGACTGACGAAGCATGCACCAGGTCCTTAAATACGGTGAACAGCGAAGCTTCCCTTTCCACTTCAATTGCCAAAAGTCCTTCGATTGGCGAAAAATTTCCACTTTCTTCTCATAGAACCTCCCTTAGATACTTCCCACCGGAATTTTCAAAATCTCCTCCCTCTCAGCAAAATTTGACCATCCCTCAATCACTCGAGTACACGCCTACGCGTTCTTGGAGAGAGAGAGAGAGAGAGAGAGAGAGAGAGAGAGAGAGAGAGAGAGAGCGGTCATTGTTGACTGTCCATATCTTAAATTTTCATGCGAGTCTTCAGCACGTATCCAACTTATCTGTGTGAAAATTCCAAATCCTAGTTCTTGAAACGCACACACGCACATATTAACTTGGCAGATAATCTATCTGCTAATCTGCAAGCAATCAGCCAGATGTGTATACTTGCGCGTAGGCTAGCAAGCGGTCGGGAAAATATGTATACCTGAGCGAGAAGGGGATGGGTCAGATGTGTATACGCACGTCCAGGTAAGCATGCGGAAATATGTATACCTGCGCGCGTGTCGGGCAAGAAGTCCGAAAGATACCCGTATGAGATCTATTGTGCTATGAAAAAGATTATCTCCGTATGTAAGCACGCGGTCGAGGAAATGTGTATACTTGCGCGTTTGCCACACAGATACCCCTGTGAGATCTATTGAGCGTAAGATTATCTCTTTAAGAATCGACAGTAATTTCAAGTGTGTGTGAAAATTATCTCTGCTCGTGACAATCTAACGTGGAAACAGCTTTGAGGGTTCATCACTT
>JAZHPH010001172.1:0-12999 GCA_037356405.1 Nasonia oneida | reverse complement strand
TAGATTGCATATCAAGAATCGCAAAGCAGCGCGCAAAGCCATTATTTCTAATAGAGATATGCCGATTCGGCTTGCATATGCGAACCAGCATAGGTTGAGGACCGAAGCTGAGTGGAGGAGAACAGTTGCTATCGACGAAAAAGTTTTCTCCACTGTCAATGACGGAAAACAACTATTTTAAATAATTTTTTAAAATGTGCTGTATGGCGGCGCAAATTTTAAATTTACTTTTTTTTTATTTAACTTTTTTTTATTTTTTGTTTAAAAGGGAGATGCTCAGTTTGGAGGCTTGATGGCAGACGTTACGAGCCTCAGCATGTCATCCCTAAGAGAGAAAGTGGCAGGCACACTAGAGCTTATTGGGCCTGAATATCTGGTGACGGCCCAGGAGATTTAGTTCCGATTGAGAGAAGACTGAACTCTGAAACATACGTTCAGATACTGAACGATTATCTGCTCCCTGGTGTAAACGCCAGATGTCCAGGAAATGAGCCTGTATTTGTGATCGAGGATAACAGCCCTATACATACGGCGAGAGTAGTTGCTGAATGGTACACGGACCATCCGAAATTACAGCGGCTCAACCATCCTCCCAGATCACCAGATCTCAATTATATTGAGAATATGTGGGACAGAATAACTCGAGATTGGGTACCGCAAGCAGCTCCAAATGGCGAACTCTTCTACTTGCATAGAAGAGTTCGCCAAAGTTGGGATGCATTGCGTGAACAACCACAATTTTTTCAAAATCTGGCCACATTCATTATTAAAAGGGTAAATAGGATTTTGACATTAGAATTTATCAGATAGTTTTATAATAGTAATCGATAATATTATTTTTATAGCCTGCTAGTGTAAATAGTTGTAAATAAGAAGATTTTGTTAATTTTTGTTCTTGGGACTAACTTTCAAATAATGAAACTACTGCATAGTATATAAGTATTTCAAAATTTCGCGGGCATATAACGATGGATCGATGCGGTTGCAGGTGCAGACGACTGCATGGTGTGGAGCAGACATACAGCACATTGGCTCAGCGCGGTTATCGTTTGCAAGGTTTATAAGTACGACGCATGTGTGCTGTAGCTGCATTCAACACTAGAACTCCTACACTTCAAAATAAGTGATAATTCGCAGTCTGAAGAGTTTGAGAATCGTACGACTTGCCGTCGGGAGTGAGGCATGCTCTGCCTGCGAAGTCAGAGATGCCTGCCAGGAGATTCTTGTTATCGTCGTCGGTCTTCTCGATACCCAGCCTCTTCTGGAGGTCAGAAACGTTCACCTGAGCTGTAGCCTGGCTCATGCTGTCGGCCTGCAGTTCCTTGGAGATCTGCAGATGCAGTTTAGTGTTTAGTGTTTAATAGAGAACCTGCTCGTGAAGTTTTATTTGAATGAAGCCAGCTGGTTAGGACCAAAAGCTGCAGCAGCAGAAGCTAAAGATGTGAAAAATGACACACCTGCAATGCGTCGTACAGAGAAAAAATGCCAGGACACCGAAGAAGATCGCCCAAAACCGTTTGAGATCACAATCTGAGACCATGATGTAAAACGAAGAGCAGAGTGTATTGCAGTCGTTGGCGTCTAAATTTCCTTCTGAGAAAAAATTGAGGGTAATCAACAAGAATGCAGCGAATCCTAGGCTTTCCGGGGACAAAATTCCTGTTACTCATCTCTGCACCCCCAAAACTGCAAGGTCTGGTGCTAGCTCGGCGCACAAACTTGGAAAGCGCTTTTTCAGTAACAATGCTTTGCCACAAACTACAGACTGCTTCAATTCGGTGCATCTGTAGATACCAAGAGCAAAGACTCACAATGGAATTGACGAACAAAGTGTAATAGAAGGAGAGAGTAGTAGTTTAACTGTGGACGTTAGATTAAGTCCATTAAGTGTTGTGTAAGTTGAATTTTTGTTTTAACTCTTATGATTGTGTACGGCTCTCAAAGTATGCGGGGTTAGCAGGAGACGACGCGGGTAAAGTAGCGCCACGGTGTTCTGCCAAGTGTGTTGGGCTGCTGTACCGACACAGCCGTCACGCACCTTCTCCTGTACGCACCAGGAGTCGCGTCGCAACCCGGGACGCGAGATCGAGACGAGCACCGCGCACGACAAATGATGAACTGACGAGTGCGCATCATCGCCGCGCAGAATCGAGCACGCCGCGATAGCACGATGGGCCGAGCGGGAGAGGGAGATAGCGACAACGCGAGAGAGAGATAACGCGCCGCGGAGAGAGGGGATAGTGAGCGGATATATTTACTGCCGCGAGGCCGACGCGACTAGTGGGGGAGCGAGTCTACTCTCACTAGTCGAGCCATATCGCCGCACCTGCGCGACCCAGTGCGCCCATGAGGACTGCGTCTGCACGGTGACTTGGGTATGACTTCATAGCGATATGACGCCACTATGGTATATTACGGGTTTATACCGTTTCTCTCTCGCTCATGGGGCGCGAAGGGAAGTGAGCGTCCGCGTAATTGACGCCGGCGGTTTCGCGCCAATACTAATTAATATAGAGGGCGCGGATTGGGGTTTTTCCGGGGAAGCGCAGGGCAGTGAGAAGAAGGAGACTTCCTTCTTCATCAGAATCATCTTCAAGAACCTTTCGACGAGAAGGACGCTGTCCATTATTACAACCGATACCAGGCCGAGAGAGGAGTAGTGAGTAGCGAACCGTGAGTTGGGGAAGTCGAGCGGAGAATTCGTGGAATAAGTAAGTGTTACCTACTCGTGCTACTCCTACTGGATTGATGTTCGGTGAGTGTTGGGGTTTTAGTAGCATTAACGATCGGATTACGGAGCGTAGCGTGCGACGAGAGATATTCGTTCGCGAGGGTTGAGACGCGGTAGATCGAAGAGATCCCGCCATATTGGATGAATACCGAGACGCTGTTGATTGCTGTGTAATCCAG
The DNA here is from genome assembly GCA_037356405.1 of Nasonia oneida. Classification (NCBI taxonomy): domain Eukaryota; kingdom Metazoa; phylum Arthropoda; class Insecta; order Hymenoptera; family Pteromalidae; genus Nasonia; species Nasonia oneida. The sequence continues at coordinate 10,089 of JAZHPH010001172.1, read as the reverse complement.
CTGAGAACTATCATAATGCGAGCCGTCTGTTGATCGAAAATCGATCCGGATACCGTGCAACAATAAAGTAGCGACACTGTCGATCGCTAAGCGATCCAGTATTATTAGAAGAGAGTTCCGAGCCGCTGAGTATCTAAACGATTCAGCAACGGTCGTGGGTAATGCGTAGCACCGCTGTTGATTGCTAAGCGATCCAGCTTTAATAATGAGAAAACAACGAGCCACTGTCGATCTAATGATCCCGTATATTAAAGTACGTTAGGTCGGGGCGTCGTGGGGACAATAAATCCGGAATTGTAACATTCTTCAACGTTTGGGAAACGGAAGTGCTCAACTCAGCCCCCAGGGACCCGCGAAGTGAGGGGGGTTGAAAATACACTAGCGCCGATCGTTCCAGTGGATCCTGGTTTGGTCATTGGCGCCGATACCCCCGCCGAAGAGTTAGGGGGGGGGGGGTATCAAACGGGGCGGAGGGTGAAGAAGATTCTATTCTATTCTAATATTCTGATTTATTTTACAGGGAACAAACTGAACCAAAGATAATGTCTATTGTCGAAGTTACTGGTCAAAAAATAGTAGTTGACTGTGATACGTCCCAACATACTTTTATGCATGATCATTGTTTCATTTCTCACAATGATCATCTGAAGCCTGATCATGCCAGTCAAGAAACAGTATTCAATAGTTGGTAATATGCATTCGGCTTATCATTTTCGTTCAACAAAAAAAGGAGAACAATGTGAAGCCATTGTGAGATTTCCTAGACTGTTTGAAAACTATCCGTTTCCAATATTGATAAATTCGTCTCTACTGAAACTAGCAGATGTTTTTCGCGTGAATGTCATGTTTCACCATGCCTTGGCAGCAAGGTCATCCAGTCAAGCAACATTAGATTCTCTGGATATGACAAGATACTTCATACTGTTGGAGAAGCTGTTGACGGATTGTGACGGAAGAAGTAAAGGGGGTTAGTCCTTTTGTAGTTTTGATGAGGTTTTTATTGAGTGCACAAAATAATGAGATGAGTCGTTGCGGAGATGTTGCTTCTAGCTCGGACGAAAATCGAATGATGTAGAAGCAGAGAGTAGCGACAGCGCCATCATGTCGCGAGAGCATGAGGCGGACGTATTGCGAACTAGACGCGAGCAGTGTTATACTTCTGACACATACAAGTTGAAGCAGCTATTTATGCTGCTCAAATGCTCGCTGCCCAATCAAAGNATGAAAGTACGAATGAGGAAGATGTAGCAGCCATGGGTAGTGCTAGAAAATGTACAAATTCAAGATGCGCTGCAAATGAACGTTTGGTCAAGTTAAGAAAAAGATGGAGCTCAGAAAATAATAACCCTTCTTCATATCAAAATGCTCAACAAAGGTTACATTGCGTAGAAAACTAAGCTGGAAGCAGTGGACTCTTAGAAATAAATAGAAGTAAAAGAATAAACGCACATGAATGTTTGCAAAATAAAAGCCTTTTGAACAAAATTAAAGATTCAGATGTATACTGTGAACAAATGGAATAGAAGCCCATTGAACATGAAAAGCTTCTTTCGGACGTAAGATTTGCCTTCAAGTATTAAACTTTTGATTACGAGTAATGTGCTTTTACATGTGGTGATTCTTTTTTTCAGGTCTATTCAGTCAGGATTAAAGTGTGTGGGAAAGAAGCTGAAAAACTTTGTGAACTGTTAATGGTCAATGAACACTTCTACGGATCGGCAGAATGCTCTGACATTGTTATTGAAACAAATGTTTTCTCTCTAACTTGGAGTTTGTCGTAGAAGTCAGAGATTCTCGTTCTGAAGCTTTCGGTAGACCATTATTTTGTAGTTATCCCATGGACTATTTTACAGGTTTGTTATACCTCATATATTGTGTATACGTAATATAAAATATATGCAATATTAAAAGAGATCAGTCAATGCAGCAATTAACAATTATGAACCGGTGTCTGAATTTAGTATTGCTAATGAAAGTATACGAATGAGGAAGATGTAGCAGCCATGGGTAGTGCTAGAAAATCTACAAAATCAAGATGCGCTGAGTTTGCTTTTAAAATTTTTGAAGGAATTTATGCTTTTGCTACAGATTCTTGTTAAGTTGATTACAGAACAAAAATGAATCCTAGTTGTATACAGTTCTACATTACGACTAAATTTGTTACTTTGGTTTTTAGTGAAATCGCTTCAGAGGCGTTGGGATTACAGTGCTCCTTCTCGTAACAATAAACAGTTCGTACCAACCAATAATTTTAGTTGGTACGAAGCTTTTTTTCGTGAAGACAAGGAAACTATTGAGCGACTAAAGGACAAAAAGCTTGCCCCTATTACTTATCCTCAGGTACTTGCAATTTTTTAACTACTTTATTTGCAACATGCAAAATTAATTGCTTACAAGTAAATTAAATCTTATTTTTTTATCAATATTGTTAAAAAAACACTAGTATAAATTGATATGATTTTTAGTAATGCTTACAGTAATTTACTATATTTAATGATTTCGCGTCTTGGAGCTATTATTTCTAGTTGTGCAATCATTGTTCCAACGTTTATCTTAAGCACGAAGATTTACGTAACACAAAAAATCAATTAAATTCTGCTTGGCTTGCAGGCTCTCACAATGACCAAAGAAATCCAAGCGGTCAAGTATCTCGAATATTCTGTCTGAAGGTTCACCACAGCATCCGAAGATCCTTAGATTGCCATGATCTGGTTCAAGTTGAAGCAGCTATTTATGCTGCTCAAATGCTCGCTGCCCAATCAAAGTTGTTTGCAATTTTTATGTGCAGTAAAATTTCTGACATGATGAGAGGTCAAGCTACTCGAGCATCAATGAAATTACAACTCATACCTATCTTACAATACATGCATCATGATATTTCTACTGCATCAATGGTAAGGAAAGATATTTTATTAGCTTTTAAATTCACAGTAAGAAATTTAACTAATACTTAAATCATGAATATCCAAATATAAAAGGCAAATGAACTGTGTATGGAATTGCTTGAAAGCTATCTTGCTGATGAATTTGTACGAGTAACATTGAGTGCTTCAACTACCTTGGCTTCTGCTACTTTGATTAATGTTACCAGCACAAGTAACATTACTTTCACGTTACTTACATGAAGACCCTAGATCATCGATAAAAACACATGCTCTACAACTTTTACACAGTCTTGCTAAAAAGGGGGCTCATCTATGACCACAAGGAGCATTGAAGCAGTTGATTGATAATATTTTTAATTTGAAATGCGTATATAATATTTTTCCTGATCTTTTATATTGATTTTTCTTGATTTTTTTATAGATAGTGCAACTAGTCTCTTACAAGTTAGTGCTGGAAATAAAAATTTGCTGATTAGATCTTTGAATGTTATTGAGGTATTACAGACTTCAAAAATTATATATAAAAAATATCATGATTTACAGGATACAAATAATGGAATATTTCTAGGTTCTCAGTGAGAGTCCTGTAACTTGTGATGCTAATATGGAAGATGGAAGTCTGCTCATAGTACTTTGTTCAAAAGCATGTTATTCTCCAAATCCTATTGTTGCTGTTAAAGCTATTACTATTTGGTCGAGAATAACTTGTTATTGGTAAAAAAAATCGTCTTATCATAATCTAAATCTGATTATTTTAAAAGCACTCTAATAAAAATATTCATTTTTTTCTAGTTATATATGAGGAGATCCTGAGCAAGAGGATCCTTGTTTCGCATGTAGCGCCTGTGTACGCCGCTCTTGTGCGATCCGGGGGCTATTCAAAGGCAGCCGTTCTCACGCGTTGCGTCGTCCAGAGCCACCCAAAAACCCGCTAGTTTCACCGGGTCAGCGGTAGCTTGCACCTTGATGCGCTTTAATATTTTAATTTCCTTGAATTTAAATTTTAGTTGTAGTACGCAGTAGTCTTACTTATGTATGTATTGATAAGGTAATAAAAGAAATAAAATTTACATACGTGTTATTTTCATTTAATGTTATTAATTTCAGACAGGATTCAATTTACCGTTGACTATTTACCATCGGCTATTCACATTCGGTAAATCGCATTCGGGCGGCGCATGCGTACTGCTATGCCCAGTTAACACGCGACCGCCAGTGGCGCGAACATGGGGGGCACTTCCGGAAATACAAAGTTTCATTTAACGGTGTGTGTACAAAAAAGAAATTTTCATCTTCAGTAAACGAAGTCCAAGTGTCAAAATGATTCTGAGATTAACCTATTATAGTTATAGTAAACGGTATATAGTGTTACCTACAAAATTACAATAAGGTTATCCACAACAAACTTCGTTTCGTAAAGGGGCGTTTCGACAGACGTTCGCGCTCCCACAAAGATGCCACACTATGGGGTATTTCGACTTTTCGTGTTTCAAAATCAAATAACTTCGTATCCAGTTAGTCGATCAATCTGAAATTTTTGGAAGATGATGTCTAAACTATCAGAAATCACAGAAAGATAAGCAGAAAGGTTAATGTTGACTGTATCTCCCAGGACAATTGGTTAAAGTTGACGATTTTCGCAAAAAACTTACAAAAGTCACAGTAGAAAAATTGATTTTTTTTATTCAATACCTTTAAACACTATTTTTATGTATTTTTTCACGCTGAATTCAAATCTGCCCCTTGAAATTTTGTAGGATTTTTTTTTCATCCAAAAAAAATGGGAAAAAAGTTGCAAAATCGTCAAAGGTCTCTTATGACTCCGTTGGATTTATTCTCATTCTATACAGCTATAAAACTATGAAAATATTTGTTTGATTATATAAACTATATGGTAAATACATCATATGACCCGCCTTCACGCACAAACGCGCGTGTTTTAGCGAAAAAAAAGAAACAAGTTTTTGCAGGATTTTGAGATTGTATACATCGCCATTTTCATGTTTATGTATACATATATATGAATATATATATATATATATATATATATATATATATATATATATAGATATATATGGGGGTGCCCGTTTGACAGAGAATGCCTCCCCCTCACACACACACACACACCCATACACACACATATATATATATATATATATGATGTATTTACCATATAGTTTATATAATCAAACAAATATTTTCATAGTTTTATATCTGTATAGAATGAGAACAAATCCTACGGAGTCATAAAAGACCCTTGACGATTCTACTCTAAGTTTTTTTTCCATTTTCTGGGTGAAAAAAAAAATCCTATAAAATTTCAAGGGACAGATTTGAATTCAGCGTGAAAAAATACATAAAAATAGTGTTTAAAGGCATTAAATAAAAAAAATCAATTGTTCTACTGTGACTTTTGTAAGTTTTTTGCGAAAATCGTCAACTTTAACCAATTGTCCTGGGCGATACAGTCAACATTAACCTTTCTGCTTATCTTTCTGTGATTTCTGATAGTTTAGACATCATCTTCCAAAAATTTCAGATTGATCGACTGACTGGATACGAAGATATTTGATTTTGAAACACAAAAAGTCGAAATACCCCATAGTGCGTCACCTCGAGAATGTCATTTTCCCGGCCGGCTTTACCTCGATGACGGCCAAGTGATAGCAAGCGGACGTTAGCCGCTGTGTGCAGCGCTATCACCAGTGCTTTGGCCTGCTGATGCTCGACACAAATGCGTGGTGCGCCCGGAGCCCGTTCGAGTTTAACCCATTATAATTACGGTAAATGATATATTGTGCTACATTTAAAATTACACTAAGTTTAACCACCAAGATACCTCGTTTATAATCATAAGTATATTATCAGCGTTAAAATTCGAGGAAGATCAAAATTCCAGAAAAATTCCCTGAAAAATCCGGAAACTGCGACATTTCATCTTTACATTAAAATATTGCAATATTTGGCGACTTGTCATAGTGCGGAAATTTTAGTACTTATATCAAATAGAACGTCCCTAGAATTTGGGTGCATAAGGTAAATTGCTTCCGCTCTGTCTAAGGTCGCCAAAAATGATAAATTTTTCAAAATTACAACATTTACGTTTGAAAAATTTTTGTTTTGATTCTTCATACAAATTTGAGAGAAAATTGTTCTTATACATTTTCTTGTAAAATACATTCCTTCTTGTTGAAAAATCATTGAAGTGTTGAATTCAATATTTTCAACCTTAATTTCTAAAACTTCAATAATTTATCAACAAATAGGAATGCATTTTACAAATAAATGTATTAGATCATTTTGTTCTTAAATTTGTTTGAAGAATCGAAAAAAAAATTTTCAAACGTAAATGTGGTAATTTTGGACTTTTTGACTTTGGACAGTGCGGAAGCAATTGACTTTATGCGCCTAAATTTTACAAACGTTCTATTTGATATAACTACTAAAATTTTCTCACTATTACAACCACACATTACACATTACCAAAGTGCGTACAAAAATTCGATACACCCTAATATATATATATATATATATATATATATATGAGAATGAGGGCGATATATGAAGGGTTAGTAATAGAATTGGAATCGATGGACAACCAAATTGAAATAATAAGGAAAAGAAAAATGTTCAAGGAAATAAATTTATGGATAGAAGAAGTGAAAAAGAGATCCAAAACTGGCTAATAATGATAGTAGCAGAGAATAGAGAAAGATGATTAGAAACTCAAATAGGATAAATAAAAATAAAGGGCAGTTGGTACGAGTGGGATGAAAAAGAGGAAAGGATAGAGAATGGGGTAAGGATAATATCTTGGAATATAGCAGGGATTAACAAAGTAAAGGAAGTTAAGGATTACTTAGATAAATTTGAAATAATAGAATTGCAGGAAAAATGGCTGGAGAAGAACAAGGATAAAGACTGGTTAAATAAGTTAAATAAAAACTATAATTGGAAGACGAAGGCTGCAGTAAGACTGAATAGGAAAGGTAGGTGTAAAGGAGGAGTATTAGTAGGTATAAAGAAAGAAATAGAAACACGTAGTATATCAAACTGGAGGCATAGAATAATAATCAAAGGAATAAATATAAGTGAAGAGAGGAAGCAAAACATAATTGTTGTGTATATAAATGTAAATATAGAGATAGTTTTAATGGAAATAAAAGAGGTTGTCAAAGAAATGAATGGGGAGCAAATTTTAATAATTGGAAATTTTAACGCGGGAATAGGAGATTGGCAGATAGGAATGGAAGAGGAAAAAGAGAGAGAAGCAGGAATTCGAGCGACGAAACTGTAAATAGAGAAGGAAGAAAATTGCTAAACTGCTGTGAGGGTGTATAATAAAAAACGGTTGTACTAAAGGGGACTGGGAGGGCAAACAAACGTTCGTGAGAAGACACTCAGTGCTTGATCTGGTGCTAGAAAGAGAGAACGAGAAGGGGAGTATTATAGACGAACTAATAATCAGGGAATAGATAGAGTCAAATCTACCAATAGAGTTAACAATAAGGGGGATAGAAAAGGAATGGGAAGAAGCAGAAAGAGAGAAGGAAAAAAGAGATGTAGAAGAGAAGCTAAGGGAATGGGACGAGAGAGTACAAGAATAAAATGAAAAAACAGGGAAAATCGCTCAAAGAGTGAAGAAGGATGTACAAGGCAGATGGAACAGATTTGTGAGAATTGTCTGGGAAATAAGCAAGGAAATAAAATTCATTAGAAACGGTAACAATAAAGAGAACATATACAAACAATAGAATGAACGAATTTTGGAGCGCGATAGGACAATTTAGGACAAGAAGGAAAAAAAGGGGAAAGGTATAAAAAAACTGGAATGGTTTGCTCATTTCAAGAACCTTTTGGGACGCAGGACGAGGTAATAGGAAATGAACGTAGAAAGGGAGGGATAGATATTTATGAAAAAGAGGGAGAGGAAGGCATATAAGAGCTAAATGAAGACATAATTGCAGAGAAAGTCAAAATAGCATAGGGAAAAATGAAGAATAATAAGGCAGCAGGAGAGGATGTGATACAATTAGAATTTATAAAAGAACTACCTCTAGAGTGGGAAGAAGAAATAGCGTGAATCGTTAATGAAATTGTCAAAGAAGGAAAGATACTCAAAGGATGAGAAACTGCAAGAATATTTCCAATTTACGAAGAGGGGGGAATGAAGAAGAAGTTAAGAATTACAGGCTTTTAGACGCAGGATATAGAATATTGAAAAATATTCTGGCAAGAAGATTGAGGAGATGGATAGTAAAAAACAAGAGGTTAAAGGAAAGTCAAGTGGGATTCAGGGAAGGGAGGGGAACAAGAGATCACATTTTTGTCTGAAATAGCCTGATAAACAACACATTAAAAACAAATGAGGGAAATTATATGTGGTTTTTGGGAATTTCAGAACAGCTTCCGATAGACAGGGAAATGCTAATAGAGAAATTGATGAATCTAGGAATAAGGGAAAGGTTTCTAAATTTAATTGAAGAAATATATAAGGGTGCAGAGAATGAAGCAATTACAGAAGAGAAAATAACGGAACGATTCAAAACAGAGTAGGAGTTAGAAAAAGGTGCCCGATGAGTCCAACGCTTTTTAATATATACTTGAAGGATCTGGAGAATCAATGGAAAAGAAAAAAAGGGAGGAAGTGTGATAGGGGGAACAAACATATATTGCTTGAAATTCGCGGATGGCGTAGCAATAATAGCAGATACGAGACAAGGGGTTAAAAAAGAATGAAAAATGGAAGTACGAGAGGAAGGAAATAGAGATAGTTAATAAATATAAATATTTAGATTTTTGGTTTAACTCAAGGAACACGTATGGAATTTATATCAAAAAGATGATAGTGAAAGTTAAAAAGGCAATATGCACGGTATGGAGAATCTAGAAAAGGGCAAAATCAGATAATCTTGAGGGCAGAGTATACTTAATGGACTCGATATTAAAAACTAGGTGCTTGTACGGTGCGGAAATATGGGGATAGGAAAGGTGGCAGGACATTGAGAAGGTACAGGGTAAATATGTTAAAATGGCTCTAGGAGTAAATAGAAATACACCGGGGTACATCTAGAGGATAGAAGCAGTTTAGAAATAGAAGCGAGAAAGAGGGCGGGAAATTATATGCCTAAAATTTTTAAAAAAGGCGAGGAGAGATGGCCGAAAATATGCTCAAAAGAGAAGATAAGAAATATAGAAAATAAATATCCGACAGCTTAAAAAAAATTAAAAGTTTGCAGAGAAGTAAAGGATGTAGAGGGATTAAGATGGATACAAGAAGGAAAAAAAGGAGACACAAGAAATAAGTTAGAAGAGAGTAGAATAAAAAAATTGACCAAAAAATACAGAAAAACTGGGCTAGAATAGAAAAATCTATATATATATTATAACACTCAGTTAATACCTTTCTGCCGTGTTATAACCAGGGCCAGAAGCGCCCTGTTTATTGTAAATTAACGTCGGGCGTGCTGAAGGCACGGCTCGGCCGACTCAGATCATGCACGTGTTTTTACACGGGCCCGCGGAGGCGGCGTAGGTCGGGTCGTAGGAAATAACACACGAGAAGTTTAGATAAGGAAATGTATATTCAATTGTACTATACACAGAGGTGCAAACGCCGCACACTTCGACGAACGATAAAGGGAGACGAGAGATATTACCCCGTCGACGTGAGAGAGTGAGAGTGCAGGTACTTACAACTCAGTAGTGGCAGTAGTACTTAACACAACAGACGTGGCCCAGTCTCGGACGTGGAGATGCAGCAGTTCGGACGGGCGTCGCAGTGGCTCGTCAGTAACGCACGGACGAATATCGTTCGCTCTCGAGATGCTCGCAGGAACCACAACAAACACGTGTATAATAGCACCGCGAGCTACTCGTGTGGATAGCGCAGCGAGACTAACTCTAGTCGCGGCTCTCCCGGCCGTCGGCACATCGTTGTCATATCTCGCCAACGTTGTGCGGCCAGGCAGCAACCGCGCTACCTATGCTCTTACTCTCTCTGTATCTATCTTGCCTCGTCTCTTGTTCTCGCTCGTTTCGGCGCTCGTTGGCAGCTTGCTGAAACAATAATCTTATTACAATTAGTACATGATTAGCCGTTAGACATTTGACGTGCACTCGGCCGTCACAACACCCTCCCCCAGACGCTGTGTACCCTGCCAGGTGTACCAGCTCGCACTCAGTCATGTCTAACTGGGTAATA
>JAZHPH010001171.1:0-12949 GCA_037356405.1 Nasonia oneida | reverse complement strand
AACAGTTTTCAACAGTTTCAAGAACTTTTAAACAGTTTTAAACAGTTTTGAAAAAATGATATTTCCACCAGGGATATTAAACACAGAAATATATTTTGGAAGCTTGCTTAAATATTCCAGAATTATTTCAAATACAAATTCCAGGAGACTACGAGCTATGAAATAATTTTGAAATGTTGCTTAAATCTAGGAAAGAAATATTTTATGAAAGTTTTCTGTAATATTCCAGAATTGTTATACTGAAAATTTTCCTCTGAAGATTAAACACTGAAAGAATTACGAAATAATTCAAAAATATTTTAAAGAAATTTTTATGGAAGTTTTCTGGAATATTCCGGAATTATTATACTGAAAATTTTCAGGTGAATATTAAACACTGAAATAATTAGGAAATAATTCCGAAATATTTTAAAGAAATTTTATGGAAGTTTTCTGGAATGTTCCGGAATTATTTTACTGCAAATTTTCCAGTAAATATTAAATACTGAAAGAATTATGAAATAAATCAGAAATATTTTAAAGAAATATGTTACGGAAGCTTGCTTAAATATTCCAGAATTATTTCAAATACAAATCCCAGGAGACTGCGTGCCACAAAATAATTTAGAAACATTTCAGAAATATTTCAAGGAAATATTTCATGAGAGATTTGCAAGGCGGGACATTTTATGAAATGATATTATTGCAGTAATATTTCTAATATTTCGTGAAAAATTTCAGAAATATTTCTGAATTCTTTTGCGGGAGGACGAGCGGCAATAGCTTTTTGGCTATCATGTGGCTTGACGGTAGCTGCGCGTTTTCTTGCAGGCTATTTTCAAGTTCTTCCTCTGCCTCAACTACTGTAAGGACGTCATTTCTTAATTCTTCTGGAAAACTTGGTGACTGTACGTAGGTTAAGCATAAATCATCTCTTCTAGCTACATCTTCTTTTGAATTGCTATCATCTTAAAATCTTCGGCGCTGTAGTTGCCATGGAGTCTTCTTAACAGTTTATTCGCTCGCTCAAATAGCGTACCGTTTGTATGTAATTCTAAGTGTTCTAATGTATCGTTCACTTCTATACTCGACAAATTCTGAATCCAGTCACGTATTCTAACGTTTACGTTTTCTTTAAAAATCGTCAAATCAGCGATAGTCCAACTTGACACCATTTTTCGAATTTATTTTAATGCTTCTTAACGTTCAAAAAAAAAAATTCCAAAATTTTCAAGTCAATTTAAAAAAAATTCCAATGCAATTAAAAAAAATTTTCACGCAATTCATAATTTTCTAAAAAAAAATTGGATCGATTTGTCGAGGGTACACTTGAACGTGACGAGGGAACGCACGCACAAAATGCAACAAATATAACGAGGGTCAGTTAATTTTAAACAGTTAAATAAATAAACAAAATTAATATAAACGATTAAACGTAATAGTGACAGAGTATATATAAGCTTGAACTAGCTGTACTGAGCAGGACAATAATACTCTATTTAGCCTCTCGGCGGAATATTCCGTTACGTACAAATAGTCGAAAATTCGAGTCCGAAATATTATAAAATTCGACGGCTTAAATTGTCACAATGATAAAATTTGAACTCGCTGGGAAGTGTGCTCTTTGTTTACGTTCGCCGCTGCCTGACTCTCGCGAGTATAAACACGTTCGGTCGCGCGCGCTGACCTAACGTATTGCGGACGCTTCGAGTCCGAGACTCGTAAATACGCGCGCTCGCTCTCGAAAATTCCTCTCGCGTTCGCGAAAACTACGCAGTTACTGTAACGATTGAATAGTTCGACTATTCTACGATTTTACAATTTAATAATCCCGAAACATTAGGGCGCCATATATAACGGGGTTCTTTGTCCCGTGTATAAAGAGTCAGTGACGAATTCACTGATCTATCGAATAGCGAGAGGAGTAAAAGCAGCAGCTCGTTGCAGGCTTCTTTTAGGCTGTGCGAAGCCTGGCCCGTAGCGCAGTATGCTGTACGTGCTCGTCCTTGAGCACGTGAGCCCGCGGAGGCGTCGTGTGAGTTGATGCTACATAGCTTAATCGCGGATGAAATGTATAATCGAGAGAGACGAACGCGGGGAAAAGGTAGAGAGTCAGGTGCGAAACAACCAAGCGCAGGTTGAAATTCTAGTTAAATTTATATAAAACTAAGTAAAGAAAGATACAATCGCAACGCTAGGCAAGAGAGAGACGAAGCAGAGCCTAATACGGAGAGAGAGAATAGCGATCAAGCGGTTACTTACATTCGCCTTCGTGCTGGCTCGCAAGGATGCCTCGTGGCTCGATAGGAATGGCGCAATCGGACGACCGTGGCCCACGCTGGGCAGCCAGGAAAATGTCTCGTGGCCTTGTGTGTGTGGCTGGGTGCAGCGGGAGGACGAGCGGCAATAGCTGCTCAGCTCGTGACCGACGCGTGAAGATAACCTTCACTGGAAAATGCGCGGTTCCGTTGCAGCTACAATCTTCCAGGGCTAGCGCGCGCAAAAGCACCGAGACCTTTAGAGTATACAAAAGAGTTGGACTGTACGGTTCGGCGGTCAGAATCGAAGTCCCTTAGCGCGGCAGCATGGGTAGCGCGGACTTTCTCCCACTCTCTCTCTCTCTCTCTCTCGCGACACACCCATACACGCGCGCGGCTCTCTCTCTCTCTCTCTCTCTCTCTCTGTGTTCGCTAGCTGGGCTTTCTGCTCTCTCACTTACCTTGTTGCTGAAATAACGTTTACGACATTACATATATATTTTTAGATATGTTTATATACAGTAATGAGGGAGAGAGGCATAACGAGAGTACGCTAGTCAACTCGTTATAGCTCCTATCGCGATTTTGACTGATCAAGGTACAAACTTTCTGAGCAGTTTAATGAAACGAGTAGCAAAAAGATTCAGAATTACGCAATTCAAGACGACAGCCTTCCATTCAAGAAATCGCGCGAGAAAAACTAATAGCAGCTAATTGGCGCGCAAAATATTATTATGACCGAAGTGCAAACCCACAAGATTTTAAAGTTGGCGATTATATTTGATTACTTAAAGGCGAAAAAATTCACAAGCTAAAAGACCAGTACGAAGGTCCCTATTTAGTCGTAGACATACTTCGTAATGGTAATATTAAGATCCAATTAAAAACTAATAAGTATAAAGTAGTGCATATGAATCGCGTACGTATATCATACATTGAACCAGAAAAGACTAAGTCTAAATTAATTAGATGAAACATGTCAAATATAGTTTAAGTATAAAGTATGATTCTATGTTACTCTATTCAAATTTACATAATGCATAATTACAGTATTAGCGTTAATCGATTAAACAAGTGAGATAAAAATTAAAAAAAAAGTAGTAGAAAAATAACCGTTGAAATCTATATTTAAAGAAACTAAGCTTAAGAAGAACATATAATCAAAAGATAAACTCGCCTCAAGATACATTGTTATCTGTAAGAGTGCCTGTACCAGGAAATTCAGTAGCATCTTCATAACCATGCTAGACACGAACGCTAGCACCCTGATGGCAATTATATAGAGATATACGCTTGCACCACGATGACAATGATATGTATATCATGCATAAGTCAACTAAAAGAATAGGTAAGCGAGAATCAGTACCTAGTAAAAATTTGTCTATGTAACGATCTAATTATAATGTGAATAAAATAAGGACTATAGAGTGAAAGGATAAGGGAAAAGAACGATGAAAAACAAGGAAAGACAGAAAGAAGGAAAATTTCAAGATTTATTTAATTGTAATTATATTAGAGTATAGTGAAATCGAAATACAATATATCATGTGTCGTGATTACTTCATGTATTAATCTCTAACCAAAAGTAGCATATAAACGTCATATATAAAGACGCACGGAAAGAAAAAAAATTTTGCCCTTTTCACATCAAATCAAGATTATACTCACGCAAATAAAATGGGCGTCGATGCAGACGAGATTTACCCCATCCAGTAGCAACGAAAGAACCCGAAGCCAATTATTTACGGCGCCATTGTATAAGATTATCTCGAAGAAAGTACGGCTGCTCTACAAACTCAAAACGTGGGATCCAACGCTAAAATAAATAAAATAAAGATAGTCAAAAATGAGTCAAAACATGAAAACAAGGATAACAAAAATTTTAGAATTACTTACACCATAATTCTCCCATCTGATTTTCTCAAAGATCTGATTCAAACTTAAGCCGCAAATGTCACACTTTCCGTGTCTCTTGTTCGGGCAGTTGACACAAGGTATATGGTATATGGCATGGAACCCAAAGATTCGGGACCAAGCTAAGAGGAGAGCGACCGTCTGACGGCACGCAAATAGGATAAGAATACTGAAAAAAAAGAAAATATATGTAAATTATTAAACTATAACGAAATATGAATAACAGAAGGAAATAAAATATAAAAACACCTACCCTAGTTCCTGAGTGAGTAGGATGAACTCTCACTCTCGTTGCCTCGGATTGAGATTGGTGGCGTACTACACACAGCATATCAATCCCCGGACGAGGCCGATGACACCAAGTGGGTTGTTTCCCCGTTACACAAGAAATCCTGGGCGTAACCTAAACAGCAGCCAAAGGAAAATCAAGGTATAAAGAAAAGCGAGAGTACATAAAAATTTATTTCTTATAATTAAGAATCAGGAAAAACTTACCAATTCCTCCTCGTAAGTCGGAAAGAGCTCTTTCGTTCTATTTTCAATGCAAAAATTGTAAGGACACTCGGATTCACGTAAAGCCATGGCCTTTATTCCACACGTTTAATGCTAACAAATCACTATATTTTTCACTAAATTCGCTCGAATTGAATCGTTAGATACTGGCACGATCCGCGTAAATTCTTCTTTTCAATAAATTGTCAAGAACAAATAAGAAAAGAAAAAAATAATCAAAGATATCAAACAACAGTATTATAAAATCGACAGTAACGAACAAACTCAAAACTAGAGAGCAAGAAGACCGAACTGTTCGAAGGATGTTAACCGACTGATCGTAGGAAATAGAATGCACCCATGCCATAGCGAGAAAAGAGAAAATGCTCTCCAGACATCACGAGAAGTGGAATTAGAAGTCATCGTGAGAAGTGGAATCAGGAGGATGAAAACCAGAGAGAAACACTTCTTCACACAAAGAAGGGATCCCCAAGTAACACTACGAGCTTGCATCGGGATCAAAACAATAAATAAACAAATTACAGACTAAGAAGTCTAATTGAAAATTTTCGTGTTAACATATTGCAAAAGGAAGGAGGAAATGGGGGCTCATTTAACAATAACAATAATTAATAACACGTAATCCTCAACAACAAGTGAAAAATTAAGACAAAAAGGAGTTTTTCTTTTGAACATCTTTAGTTATAAAAATACGACAAATAATGTGTAAAGTGAAAAGTTAAAAGTTCAAATTCTAAATTTTTGATAAACGAACATTGTAATCAACTATTAATAAGAAATGCGAGTATTCTTATATTCATGATCAAATCATCACCCCAAAATTAAATAACCGAAATAATTATTGCTTAGAAATTAAATCAATTCCAGATGATTATAGTCTTGAAATAGAACTCGCGGCGCCATCTCTAGGAAAAAAATGATTTTATGCAACGAGAAGGGTCTATGCGCAAGGAAAATTCACGCATGCGATGTAGACTACACGGCAAGTGGGGAAATTCAAATTAGTATAGCAATTAAACTAGAATTACAAAAGAAATTTTAATATAAAAATTTGGAAACAATGAGAGAGGAGGTTAACAACACGGAGAAAAATTAGATGCCTCACGAATTTTCATTTTCTATAAAAAGAAAAAAAATCAAAGAGAACTCAATATATCGGAAAAGAAAGCTAGAAGTTCGAAAGGAAAAATTGTTATATTTTGCATAAACTACATCCGTATTAATCATAAAATCTTAAGAATAATACTAATTTAACTGAGTCAGGAACAAAATAGTGATTAGTTTCTTCCTTATTGTCTCACAGTATCGATGATGGCTATCTACTTTTGGAGATGGATCAACAAAGTACTGTTAAGAATAACACCTCATCGAAATGAAAGAATACTCGTCAAGATAAAATTAGAACGAGCATGCGAACACGAAGCACGAGATTTAATCTACAAATGGTCCCTGGTTCTGCAACCGATAGAAGTGACTAGTATCATGCGGCAAGCGCTATTGAATAATAAACCATTCATCATAGAAGACTGTTTAAAACTTCTAGACTCGAAGAAACTAGTTTAGACATGGTTTTAACATTAGCCATCCAAGATCATCACAAAGAAATTATTAAAAGAATATTACAACTTCCGATAGATTGGTCGATACGTTGCGAAAAGGAACAAGGGTCAATGCTCAGAGTAGCCATTTTATACAGACGTATCGATATATTTACGCAATTAATAAATAATGGGGTGAGTAAATATCTATTAATGTACGAAGGACATGAACTTCTAGAAAGAACAATGGAATGTGAAAATTTAGACTATTTACGTATATTATAAAAAGCCGGTGTAAACGCCAATGCAAAGAATACCTTCGGGTCAACTGCATTAATGTATGCTGTTGATAGAAGTAACATGCCAGTTATTCAATTAGTACTAGAAGCCTTTATAAAGAGCCACTAGAACTAAGCCCGAAATATTAGAATTATTATTAAATTATAAACAAAACACTGATAATTCTTGTATAAGTGAATATTTACTCGAAAAAGCGGCCACCGCTCCGCATCCTTATTCCGGCAAAAACGTTGAATTACTATTAAAAAAGGGGTACAATGTCAATTCATTGTCGCGAAATAAAAGATGTCCTATAGTAGGCGCTATCGTGCATCATAATAATGAAGCACTAAGAATATTAATCAAGTATAAAGCCAATCTAAAAGCTACATCAAGTAAAGGAGAAAATGTCCTACACATAGCAGTAAGATTCGGTACAATACAAGCAGTCAAAATGAGTTTGGAAACAGGAGAATGTGATATAAACGAAGTATCATCCTTCGGTGAAACCGCTCTAACATGGGCATTTAAGATAGACGGCTGCCGGAAAATGGAGGTTTTGTTACAACGAGGAGCTTCACTTTATCCTATCGAGAAAAATGTTTATTTTATATACACTGAACTCTTGCCATGGAACACGCCGAAAATTTTTATTCCATTGTTAGCAAGAGGAAAGGTAGAAAATCAAAATATTAATATAGAAGATGAATTAACGTTAAAAGAATGCTACCCTACATTATATGACAAATATGAAAAAGCATGTCTCGAATGGCAACGAATCTCAAGACAGAATTTTATCCCGGGAGTCAATTTAAAACAATTTTAGCATATTGCTAAAACATGTGCATTCCAAAACCGTGAAGCGGAGGTTTATCTCTACCAATTTCCTATATACGGCTCTCAGATCACACAAGCTATACAACAAATCATTAATAAAAGAATAATATGGAAGGAACATGAAGAAAGACTACAAGAAATAACATACGAGTGTATTCCTGATTTAATTATAGAGCAAATAGCTTATTATATAAGTCTAGACTAAGAAACGAAAATAGATACACGTACACATAAATAAGAATAGATAAAACCCTTTTTAAATTAGTGAATAAGTCTGACACCTAGACTCTTTCTATCCCACAGATGGCAGCAGTTTGGGAAAGTTTGGCGCATACGTGGGTCACATTCATCTTCTCGGGATATCGGCAGAAATTAACCATCATAATGACTAAGATAATTCGTCGAGAAAGCAGGAAAACAAGGATTTTAATTCAGATATTGGCCCCAATGATAAGACCCTCAGAAATGAGGGAAATAATCGAAAGACACCTAATACAATGTTTTGTGAATTTTTTCACTGCCTGTAGGATTCCAAGTGTACAAATGGGTCTTTTGGGCTCAGATTCAAGAAGGATACTTCGTACACCTGTAGTTTTTGTATGAATGCAGGGATTTTAATTTGAGTGTTTAGAAAATGTTTTATACCCAAAAAGGTGATATAATATGCAAAAAAATCAGTATTATCATTGCCAAACCATTTCTAAGCACGGTAATGTTAAAGGTATTTATACTAAAAATATCATTGAAAAAATTTTAAATGATTCACTTTAATATTGTCATTTTTATTCATAATTCTTTTTTTCAAGATTTAAAAGTGTTGTGTCCCCTTAAGTTACAAGCATCCTATAGTATTTTTCCATTGTTTATAACTCATTTTATAGTCAATTAAAAACAAATTAATGTCAACAGGGCCTTTTATCAATTAATTTTTTTTTGTTTGGAGTATTTTTAATAGTTAATAAAGTTTTGTTTTGGATTTTTATTAAAAAATTGAAATAATGATATTAAAACATAATTACTTTCCCAGCAGAAATAAAAGAGTATGTAAAATGTACAAAAGTGGATACAAATGTATAAATGTACACAGAAGTGCATAAAAATGCGTATTTCTTTTATAATACAACGATCAAATTAATCTGAAAGTTGACTTACTTTTGTATACTTTCATGTAAATCAGTCTACCAAAAAGTTATTCAATGATCATTTCAACTTAAGTATCTTTGAGGTCAAAATTTACACGTAAGAAATCGTTTTGTCTTTTTGCAACCTAATAAAATAGACGTCGCAAAATTTTGAAGAATTTAAAGAATTTTTATAGAAAAAAACGTTAAAATGAATAAGAAACCGCTGCCAATTCATTGGCGCGTAGCTTCCTCCAACTAAATTTATAAGTCCAATAAATAAAATATTGTTTTAATATATCTATATATCTGCTTGCTAATGTATGGGGCGATTTTTGATACACAATTTAATAAAAGTTTTGGATAGTTCATTGTTCAAAAGTTTGCAGACCCCTCTGTTTTCTTATTATAGAATACGAACACTGTCGTCATTTTTTTTCACAGAAATTCACGCATGTTTACATGTGTTCCTAACCAACCTAACCATCAAAACAGCAGGTTATTCATTAGATAGGTCGCTCGCGCAATTTTCAAGAAAACGAATTTTACATTTTAGCTCTTTAGTAGAAAACCGCTTGATGGAATCGTTTAAAATTTTAACAGCAGATAGATTTTTTTATAGTGAATCACCAAATAAAATTTTGAAGTATTTGACTACATTGTTTTAGAGATATAAGAAATCAAAAAATTTTCAAAAAAAAATTGAAACCTTGATATCTTACGAACCATAGGAGTTTGAAAGCTGTGCAATGACCTTAGCCAAAACACATAAAATATTTATTTTTTCCCGAAATCTCAAGTGCAATAAGGCCTTTTTGCGTCCGTAATCGAGGCACAAAAAAAAACTCATTTTTTTCAGTTTTCGATTTATTTCTGAAAAAATAAGTAGTCAAATCACTTGAAATTTTAATGGGGTATAGTTTGACACGTGACCAATTGACATAATTTTTTTCGCGAGGTTATGACGTTTAGTTTCAGAGATATGAATTTAAAAAAAAAATCGCCTTTTTCATTTTATCTGCCGAACAAAGCGGTCAATCCCGAGCACCAAACGAGGAAAAGTAGGTATTTTTATTCTCTTTCAAATGCATTATAGCTGAATTGTTTGTAACAATGGGATGATTGAAAAAAACGCAAATTAGTATTTTTTAAAAATCAAAAAATGGCCATAAAAAAAATATAGTTAAGAAATTAAAAAGTAACTGTTTTTCTCGAATTCAGAATCCAAAAATATATATGCATATCAAATTTTATTGATATTGACAAAGTAGTTCCAGAAATATTTCGGTATACATACACACATCCACACCTCCCCCCCCCCCCCCCCCCCACACACACATCCATACGGACATTTTCCAAAAACACTTGATTTGAACTTCTAACACACTAAAAAGTATTTTCTAGAAGTTTTGAAGAAACTCAAAATTTTACTATTACAAAGCTTCCTCTAGGAGGAAGCAAAAATTTATACGAATGCACATAAGTAGACAAAGTGTATTTTTTTAAAATTA
Source organism: Nasonia oneida (assembly GCA_037356405.1). Taxonomy (NCBI): domain Eukaryota; kingdom Metazoa; phylum Arthropoda; class Insecta; order Hymenoptera; family Pteromalidae; genus Nasonia; species Nasonia oneida. The sequence goes on along the minus strand of JAZHPH010001171.1, from coordinate 2,999 downwards.
TTGTTAACATTTTTGCCGAAACACAAGGATAATACATGCTATTTTACATTACCATTATAGTTGAACATGACAATATTCTTGCTGCCATTTTCAAAAATACAAAATATGGGAGGGTTAGAATTATGAAAAATAAAGATTGCGAATTGATTAATAATGCAAGATAAAATTTGTAGTCCTAAAATATTAGAAGGGAATAATTTGGAAAAACCAAATTTTGACATTACTAAAAATATTCTTTTTGCAAAATTTTAATCCCAAATATTCCCTTTCGCAATATATTAATTGAACGTTTTTGTTTTATAAATTGTTTCATTTCAAAATCTCAGTTCAAAAATTTTTAATCACTTATTTTTTAAACACAATTCTAAAGTATTTTCACAAGAACTTTAACACTGATTATGGAAAAACTTCTCAGAAAGGAAGAAACACAAATGATATGTGTTTTTTTATGAGGTTTTTGTTGTTGTCGAACACTTACATGTTAAATTAAAATTTGTAATCTTGTTGCAAAATATTAAACAATTTAATGCAAAAAAATCTACACCTTTACACTGTTTTCTTTAGACTCTGTAAATAACTTACTAAGTTCCTAGTGAAATCTCCTGACTTTTATATGTGGGGTTTTATAAATAGCATTCCGAATAAAAATGATTTAAATACATTTATGTATGCTCATACATGTTCATACATGGACGATATATAATAATACGTGATTGTGAATAGTGATACATGACGTTTATCTCTATATAATTTCAATATTCGTACATAGTAATATATCACGATATATGTTAATGCATACTATACTATAGTCATATATAATCATAAATGAGTTTGCACAATTTAGTGGTCGTTCGTGTGTGGGAAGTCCTCATATTTCATTGTAAATTAAATCATACACACACACTACTGTTATCGTACTGCTATATTTTCATATAATAGAGAAAAACAAATTAATTTCGAGTACAAACAAAGAATAACAATAACAATTAAATTATAAAATATAGTTAGAAACAATTATAAAAAATGTAAATTGTAATAAAGGAACAATAAATAATCAAACTGCAGATAGCACTGCACTAAATCAAATTTAACACTTATATAGATAAGTGTTAAATTAAATTTAGCGCAGAGCGTATCATTGATTTAAGTGACATATTATATTAAAATGTCACCTTACAGAAAAAAATAAAATTTTTTGACTAAAATATTGCTTTCTCGAAATATGCCAAAACCAAAATTAGAAAAATAGTAAGCAGTCAAAAGGATTGTTTAAAATGAAATAAATAAATTTTGCAGTTTTTCAAATGATAAAAATCTAATTTTTTTTTAACCCACGGGGACAAATAATAAAAGAAAATAACAGCCATTTGGATTATGAAAAAGATATTCTAGAAGAGGATAATGTTGAGTTACTACCAGATGTGTCCATATCAGAAGAACGTCAAGAGAGGTTAGATGTGAGTGAACAAATAATATATTTTAACGGTTCTACCTTAAAGAAATTCCACATAAAATATTTTCTTTTTACTTCAGTTTTGCAGTATAATGTTTCTGACTTAACATGCGAAATCAGAAATTACTAAAAGTCGTATATGGATGCAGAATATGAAATTAATAGCAACTAAAAAAGTTAACTTTTGAAAAAGTAAAAGGTTAGGCGAGTTTGATATATTCCGCAACGAAATTACAGATAAAAAAGAACTGAGATCAATCAAACCAAGTCAAGTTTATCATATTTAAACGTAATGAAGCAAGGAGCCACTCTCAAGATAATTACTATTTTACTTGCCATGACCATTTCATTGTACTTCTGGTGCTTATATGACGTTCTAATACATAAAAAGAAAATTTCAGTTGTCCACCAATAAACAAAGTGAAACGGGCATGGCAAGTAAAATAGTAATTATCTTGAGAGTTGCTCCTTGCTTCAATACGTTTAAATATGATAAACTTGACTTGGTTTGATTGATCTCAGTTCTTTTTTATCTGTAATTTCGTTGCGGAATATATCAAATTCGCCTAACCTTTTACTTTTTTAAAAGTTAATTATTTTAGAGGTTTTATTCCTTTTTTGTAAATTTTTTGAGTATTTCATATTCGACGTCGTAAAAATAAAATATAAGCATCACTTTGACCACAGCTTTTTTGTAACATTTTCATCACTAACATAATATCACTAATTCTTCTGATATACAACCCTTTTGAATTATTTCTACACCTAGACACCAAAAACCACGGGGCAAACCACCTAGACCATGTCATCGGCCACCCTGTACACCTAGTCACTGCTCTTGAATGACTTTCACACCTAGACACCAAAAACCACGGAGCGAACAACCTAGACCTCATCACCGGCAACCGTGTACACATAATATAAACTTTTAATTTAATAGGACGCCGAAGTAATATTTTCGGATTGCTCAACTACTATAAAACTACAGGATATATTTTTATTATTTTCGGATTGCTCTTAGACTATTGCTCAACGACTGGAACACTACAGTATATTTTTTTATGATTTTCGAACTGCTCGTAGACTATTGATCAACTACCGGAAAAATACACAGGATACTTTTTTAATTACTTTCGGACTGCTCGTAGACTACTGCTGAACTACCGGAAAACTACAGGATATATTTTTATTATTGTCGGACTGCTCGTTGACTATTGATCAACTACCGGAAAACTACAGGATATATTTTTATTATTTTCGGACTGCTCGTAGACTATTGCGGCACTACTGGAACACTAAAGGATATATTTTTAGTATTGTCAGACAGCTCGTAGACTGTTGCTCAACTACCGCAAAACTACAGGATATATTTTTATTATTGTCGGACTGCTCGTTGACTGTTGCTCAACTACTGGAAAACTACAGGATATAATTTTTTATTTTCCGATTGCTCGTAGACTATTGCTCAACTACTGGAACACTAAAGGATATATTTTTAGTATTGTCAGACAGCTCGTAAACTATTGCTTAACTACTAGAAAAATAT
>JAZHPH010001170.1:0-13148 GCA_037356405.1 Nasonia oneida | reverse complement strand
TGTAAGTGTACATCAAAGTGGGGATGCTGGAGCAACACGTGAAGACCATGATTACATACATAATAGGTTATATTGGTCGAATGATCTCAGGTTTGATTTTGACAAAGCAAATTTTTATATAAATATACACACACATATATATATATATATATATATATATATATATATTATAAATAATCCGTTATAAAAATAGCCTGCATACAAACCTACAGAACATTGTACAAATTATCGTTTTTCAATATATAGATAAGTATGATTTTAAGAAGGTTCTATACTAAACAGAAATAACGCCAAGATAAAATTGTACTATAAGAAAAATATCTCAATAACATTGTAATAAAACTCGTTTATACTCACTTTTTTTTCTTTCTTTGCAAGTATTGCACTCGCAATTCTCATTATTTTTTCCAAAATAAATATTACTGTACTCAACAAACAGTTCTTCTCCTTTCTTAATTGGTCTAGTTGTTTTTAATGATACCAAGTTTGACGATGACAAAAAGTACTTGCTGTTGGGACAACAGTCATGATTTACAAAAGCTAGACTTCCAAGAAACATCTTAGGTGTTTTTGCTCCATATGTCATTAGTATGGAAAAATCTTGGTTTCGTGTCCATAAAATATGTTCATCTACTTTCGATAATGATATGCTCACACCAAACAAACAATGAATCACTGTTCTTGCTTTGATATCGCTTTTAGCGATTATTGTTACTCCTTTGTGGTTATCTAAAGAATACCTGTTGCACTGTTGTACTTCGACTATTGCATTTTTTTGGAGGAACTGAAGATATAATTTTAAATAAAAAGAAAACCACTTTTCATGTGGAATACTGAATACATACTGAATACAGTAAATTAAATTTCCGAGCCACTTTCACAAAACTCTCAATAGCCTTTTCAATACAATCATCAGTCTTGAAATTATCATAAATAGTTTTTACTCTATTTTTTACTTGCACTGAATAAGGAATAGATATTTCCTTAAATTTTCTAACATCTATAAACTGTTCAAATATTATAGTCTTTATAAGGTCGTCAAGGTTGCATACAGTTCTCCAATTAATCTCTCTGTTTTTCAATTGTCTTAAAATCACAGTTGAAACCTCCATGATTTAAAAAAAACATGTACCCAGACAAGATTTATGAATATTTACAGNATAAAGCTAAAAAAAGTCTTTTTTCATAGTACTATTTTAGTTATTCACATTCTTACGCTTTAGATACGGAAAACATTTTTTCTAGTGATGATTGGAATATCAAATATTCCAGTTTTATAAAATATTTATCAAATTAGAATCACATTTAGGTTACAAAGCACTAAGTGGTGATATAAAGCTAAAAAAAGTCTTTTTTCATAGTACTATTTTAGTTATTCACATTCTTACGCTTTAGATACGGAAAACATTATTTCTAGTGATGATTGAAATATCAAATATTCCGGTTTTATAAAATATTTATCAAATTAGAATCACATTTGGGTTACAAAGCACCATATGGTGATATAAAGCTAAAAAAAGTCTCTTTTTTGTATTTAGTATTGATAGTTTTATAATTTGAACATTAGGTTTTCTAAGAATCAACCAATTTAATTAACTAGTTAATTTATTCATCTCTATATTTTTTATGGTTTTATTTTATTTCTAAGGATTCTGAAAGTTATTATATACACTGTGAATATAACAAAATATGTATAGATGGCTCATAGAGATGAATAAATTCATTAGTCAATAAACCTTCTCAACGAATAATAAAGTTATACTACTGACTAATTTAACTTTTAACGTACTTAAATTTTTTCATACGTTTTATAAAACAGTATATCATAAATTGAACTACATGCTTTTGCAGGCTTGTCATAATATACTTTCAAAATTGTAGTATTATATTTGGTACGCATTGATCAACATTGTTATTTAAACTTAACTACTAAATTATTAATGTGTAAGAATGCAGCATATTTGCATATTTATGGCGTACTATCCATAAAATCATCTCCTAGAATTATTTTCTGAACAAATTTCTGGAGTTGCATTGGATTGTACTTAAATAGGGACGGAGAAGTTATCAATTTTTCAGCACATTGTGCAAGTGTTGGTAATTTTTCTTCATCGATGTATTTAGAAAAGCTTTTATATATATTTGACGGTATCCTATTTCTATGTGTCGTCTTTTTTTCAGACGGTTTTCCTTTTTTTTTGCAATTTTCATGTGATGTTTCTTTCAAACCTCTAGTATCATACTGAATGAAGGATCGCACATCAGCAACGTTGCGACCTTCGAATAGATGTGGATGCTCCTTTAAGACATCTAATATTTCTTCACCAGTAATTTTGTCTCCATTTATAAATTTGTCTCGAAAATGAGTGATCATTATTGACTTAGCCTCAGGTAGCCACTTTCTTCGACGACGAGTATTTTCAGTATGCTCTAAGGAATAAAAAATACATATTTATTTATTTATTGGTATGTTGACATACACATAATTAATAAATAGTACATTATGCAACAAGGGAGCAAAGGTGTACATCATTTCCGCGGGTGGGTTTACTAATCATTTAAAAGAATAAGTGACTTTACTTTCGTGTTGCATATAGTACTTTTTGTAACACATGTATGATTTTCGCATTTTTCCTACCAATTAAGCGAGCCTAAAATATCAGTGTTTTTTACCGGCGGGCAAAGAAATTTTTTTTTGCTCGCAGCTGACTTTTTTTCCTACTTACAAAATTTTCTTGTAAACTGCAAATTTTGACTTTATGAGTCATATTTTGAAAATTTAGAAAATCTTAAAATTTTCCGCTTTATAGCCATGAAAAACGCAAAAATCCATACATGCGTCACAACTATGGTGTGCACCAAGGACTAAGTGGGTTTTTTGACCTCGTATGGTTTGCATTACTCGTCTTCAGCTCGTACTGCTAACTCCACACCCGGTCTAATAAAGCCCACCTTTACACCCTTGGTACACAATATACTATTATTAACGAATCAACTGAGTAGCCATTTTTTTTTTTTAGATGGGACCTACCGACCTACTTACAATATGATGTAAAGCGTTTTGAAACATGCTGCTCAGCGCAGTCTGAACAGTGGTTAATAAAAGTTAATTTATTTTATATGATAAAGATTATAATATTCGTTTCCAATTTGACTTTTTCGATGTTGTGGATGTTCCCTACTGATAAAGTTAAACCTCGACCTCTAAATAAATTTGTGGCCTACATGATCGGGCCAGACAAAATTATCCGTAGAGAATAATTTTTCCACAACTTCGACAAAGTTATTTTACTTTGTATAAATAAGAAAAATTATTTATTTTGTCTTATTTAAAATAAAGAACTTTAATCTCGCAAATTTACTTTATTCCCGCAACAAATATGAGGGAATAAAAAATTACGTTAGTCCCTGCTTTTCAGGAAAAAAAAATGGCTATTATGTTCAGGTGTGAATAAACTTAATTTTAGCAACGTCACTGACACTAAAAGACACTCATTTCGTTGCTCATTATGAAGACTATCACAACTCAATATTTTTTGCTGTTTTTCTTACAAAAAAAGGACTTTACAAAAAACATAAAAGCAAAAATTTGAGTTGTGCTAGTGTTCATTGGAAATCTGAGTTGTGCTACTATTCTTAGGAAGAGACGATTTATTCTCTTTACTCTCTACCAGAAATTCCAGAAATTAAATTCAATATTGTTTATAGAAATTAGTTATGAGATTAACAAGTTAGAAAGATCATTATTGTACAGGTCTACAAAGACGCCTACCCGGAGTTTTTTGTGGATCTGTTTAACTCATGCCTCAACTTGGGGACATCTTTCATGAGCTGGAAGAAGCAGTGCCTGGTATTGCTACCAAAAGAAAAGAACCCTCTTGCAAACTATAGCCGTTTCTGCTGGATTATTTGATGTCTTATCATATAAACCGGTCTGTATGTTGATTGCCTAAGGCAAGGTCCTTAAGAGGGCACACCACCTTTGAAAATAGCATTAAAATTTTTCATCAAAAAATTTTAAATTCTTATATAAATGAACCAAATTTTTTATACTATTATTAGACATAATTACCTTCATTTTGACAGTTGTAGAACCTCTCTATATCTCTATAATACCTACTTATAGTAGGGAGTCCACAATTCCCTGACGGTAAGATTCCAAACGAACGAATGGCCCAAATGAGCTCAAACTCAAGGATATTGTTTAAAAGTATATTAGTTATGGTATTAATGAGGGGATTTGGTTTAGATACTATAGAAGAAATTCTATAAGCATATTGCTGATTTTTTTATCAATTTTTGAATAATTCTAACATAATTATGATGTTACTTTTTTTCCATGGAGTCTAAACCAAATCCACTCATTTATACCATAACCAATATACTTTTAAATAATATTATCGATTTTGAGCTCATTTGGGCCATTCGTTTATTTGGAACCTTACGGTCAGTGACTTATGGACACCCTACCATAAGTAGGTATTATAGAAGCATAGAGAGGTTCCATAACCGTCAAAATAAAGGTAATTATGTTTTATAATAATATAAAAAATTTGGTTTATTTATAAAAAAATTTTAAAATTTTTAATGAAAAATTTTCATGCTACTTTCAAAGGTGGTGTGCCCCCTTAAATGCGTGATATGTTCGATAGAGCAGGCTACAGGCGGGAGTTGTGTCGTGACAGTGTGTACCTAACCTAACCTACCCTAACTTAACCTAGCCTCTTCTATTCCTCCATCTCTTCTGTCTCTCTCCTTTTTTCGTCCAGCAGCTCCGTCAATTTTGCGCCTCTCTCCAGCTTTATTAATCTATCTTTTTCCTCGTTTCATCTATATCTCTCACCTTCCACCTCTACAACTATGATGTCCTGTATGATGAGTCCACCCTCTTCCTCGTCTCTCTTCTCTCTCCTCCTCTGAAAGCCACTGCTCCAGCCTGACGAGGCCCTCCTCGTTTAGCTCCTCCCTCTTCTCCCAGGTCTTTTCCATGTCTTTCTTTGTCTGGAAAATAATCTTTTTTGTGTCTTCATTTCTCTTGTCTTCCATCTCCCAGTTTAGTCCCTCCATAATCTCGTCCAGCCATCATCTCAGCACCCTCTTCTCCTTTTTCTGATTACGTGCAGGATAAATCCTCTCTCCCATACTTTGGCTCTCCTTTGGTCCCTTTTCAATATGCTTACCCTGTCTCGGATTTTCCTTATTCTACCTCTTTCCCTTTTCTCTCCTCCGTCTTTTTTCGTTCTCTCATCCGGTCTTCGGTCCCTCTTCTGCATTCTCTACAATTTCCCGAGCCTGTTATTGAAATCCTCCTTGACCCTGTCCATCTATCTCTGAAGGCTTTTCATTTTTCCTCTTGCTGTTTCCATCTCCTCCTTTAAGTCCTGCATCTTCCTGTCCAGGGCCTCTCTTTTCTCCCGTTCAATCTTTGCCTTGACTTTCCATTTGTCCATCTCCTCTCTCAGCTCCCGGACCTCCTTTTCTCTCCTCCTGTCTCCACTGGCCATCTTCTCCCTTTTCTAAATACTCGCACTTATATACTTGAGGTTCTTGCCACTCGGCTCTTTCTGTTTGCTACCTGTTAATTTTGTGCTAACCTCTACACTGATCCATGTGACTCCTTTCTTTCTTAGTTCTTGTCCCGATCGTCCCTCTTCTCTCCTCTGCGCTTTTCCCCTAGTTCCATTTTCCGTTTCCTTTTCCCTGCTAACTTCAGGACGCCGGCCACGTTCCATTCCCGTTTCTATGTCCGTGACGCTGCCTTGTGTATCCGTTCCGCCCGTTCCTGCGTTTCGTAGCACTTCCGAGTATTGCTGCCCTGTTTGTTTCTTGCTTTCTCTTCTGTTTGTTTGCTCCTCTTGTGCTCTTTCTTTCTTTCTTGTTCTTTCTTTAGCTCCTTTCTGTTTTCGATACCGTAGGTCGGCCGTCATTTCCCCTCTGCTTCATCTCTCAATCCTTTCGCTTCTGGCGAAGTCCTCCCTTTTCCAGAGTATTTTATACAACTTGCTTAGGTTCTTCCTTTTTCCATTGATTACCTCTTCCCAGCTTTATTCTCTGTTACCGGATATTCTATTTCTCGAAGATATGTTCCATTGTTTCCTCTTCCTCTCCACACAGTCTGCACCTTCTCTCCTCTGGGCTTATCCAGTATGTGTAACCTCTCGCCTCGTTCCTCATCCTGAATATGACTGTCACTGCTATAGCTTTTCTCCCTCTGTGTCCACCGTTCTGCAGGTACTCCGGTAGTTCTCCCTGTTCCTGTAACACTCTTTTAAAATCCCTTGCCTGTTCAGACCCTCTTACCTCTTCTGACCACCTCTGCCATTGAATGTCTTCGTTAATCCTTTCGATGTCCAGCCATACCCGGTTTCCTTCCTTCACCCTCCTGTGGTATTCTACCAGGGCCCACCCGCACTCGTTTAGCTTCGTCTCCCTCACTCCTTTCGGTACTCTGTCTCTTTCTCTTTTCTCCTCTTTTTCCAGTAGTTTCCAACATTCCTTCCATAGTGTTCCCTCTTCTGCATTATAAAGTTTTTGCTCGTATTTTATGTCCTTCTTCCTCATTCTGGTTGCTAGGTTGAAATTTTTCGTTCCCAGGTGGATCAGGTGAGCCGGGGTGGTGTTGTCCAGCTTCAGTACCCATTTTATGTACTTTCTTTACACTTTTTCCAGATCTTTCTTCTCCTTCCAGCCCCATATATCCGCCCCGTACTCCATTACACTCTTTATCATTGTATCAAAGAGCATCACCCTCAACCTCCAGCTGTCCCTGAAGAGTGCTTCCACAATTCTCCATATCGTATTCATGACAGTATTCGTATTTTCTTTCAGCTTCCTGATCTGACCTTCTTCCTTCCCGTTGGTCTGGTCCTCCGTTTCTGAAAATCATGACTTTTGACTTCTCTGTATTCAGGTCGAACCCTTTCCTTCTGATCAACCTCTTGAACCTTTTCATCATTTATTTCAGTCCTCCTGCGTTAGATGCTACCAGCACTACGTCGTCCGCGTATGAGAGGGACCAGAATTTTTTGTTGCCTAACACAACCCCTCCTCCTTGCAACCTTGCTCATCTTCTTTTCCGTGTCTGCCATTGCCACGTTGAATAGCGTCGGGCTGAGTGGGCACCCCTGTCTGACTCCGTTGTGTATGTCGAAACCTTCTAGGAGCTGATCTCCCACTCTTACTTTGCTGCTTATCTTCCTGTAGATCCATCCTATACTTAACCTTAATCTCACTTATATCCCCAGCTTCTTCAGCATTTCCCTGAATTCCTTTCTCTTGACTTTGTCGAAGGCCGCTCTCATATCTGCAAAGAAAGCATAGACCTTACCTCCCTTTCTCTGTAGTTCTCCTTCTATGGCCTTGCTTAGGATGTAGATTGCGTCCACGGTCCCTCTGCCTTTCCTGAATCCCATCTGAGTATCGTCGAGTTTCTCCTTTCCTACTAATTTCTTGTCCAGCTTCTTACTTATAATCTCTGCGTACAGTTTATATCCCGTATCCATGAGAGTAATCCCTCTGTAATTTTTGCAGTTCTCTGCGTTCTCTTTCTTGTAGATCGGCGTTATGGTTCCAGATTCCCATTCCTCTGGAAACGCTTCCCCTCTCCACACCTTGTCCAGAATTATCGTGAGTTCCCCTATTATCTGCTCCTCTCCATATAACCAAGCCTCGTTCTGGATGCCGTCGGCCGCTGGAACTTTCCCTTATTTCATCTTTCTGATAGCTTTCTTAATCTCCTCCTCGGTGATGTACTCGTCATCATCTTTCCTCCTCCTAGATTCCTCCTCTGATGCCCTGTCTTCCTCTTCTCGCTTTTCCTCTATGCTTCCTAGTTGACCCCTGAAGTGATCAACCCAGTACACCGCTTTGATCGTGTTCGGTACTGCGGATCTTCTCTTCCTCCTACTGTTAACCAGCTTCCAAAATTTTTTCCCAGTTCTGTCTGTTCCCGCCTCTTTTGTCCTCTTCTCCATATCTTCTTTTTTCTTCCCGATCATCACCCTCCACTTCCTTTTGGCTTTGATGTATTCTGCAACTCCTCCTCCGATTCTAATCGCTCTACTCAGTCTCCTTACCTCTGCTTTTTTCAGTCTGTATTCCTCGTCCCACCATGAACTCCTTCTCGTCCGGCTCGTCCTCTTCTTCTTATGTTGTATGGCGTTCCATATCTTTTGCTTCAGGTCTCTCCAGTTGTCTGTCTGCTTTCCTTTCTGCACCTTCGCCCTGAAACTCTTTATTGCCTTTTCTGACCACGTGGCCACCTGCTTCTCCCCTACCTCATCTTCCTCTTCATCTACCCCCTGCCCTGCTTTCACTTCTATCTCTATTGGGTTGTGATCCGATTCTATCCTGTGTATTACCTCCATTCTTACTACTCTACCTCTTCCCTCTTCGTTTACTATAGCGTAATCTATCGTTGAACACACTGCTCCTCTTATGTACGTGAATTCCCCTTCCTCATCTCCTGCCACCGCCCCATTCAAAATGCTTAGACCCATTTCTCTTACCTTCTCGATTAGCTCTTCTCCTTCCTAATTTAACTTTTTGTCCCTTGACCTTTTGACCTCTTCTAGCCCGTCCTCATCCAGTCCTCCTCCTTCTTCTCCAGTTCTTGTGTTCATATCGCCGCACCATAGGAATTTCTCCCCTCTTGCTCTTTCCACCATCTGCTCTACCTCCTTGTAGTTTTTCCTCCTTTCCTCTCTCATGTATGTCATGCCAACCCACCAGGTGTCTTCTATCGTTTTATCCGGGCCCCTATGAGCTCTCTGGAGTCTCCCTCTACCCACTCGACCGTATCTGCTCCTCCCTCTTGTTCTAACTTCATACCCTTTCATCCTCTTCCTTCAGAACAGCCCCTCTGCATCTTCTTTCCAGGTCTCCTGCAGACGTACAATATCAAACTTCCTGAGGTAGTTCCAGGTCTTCTCCTCTGCGTTTTTTTATTCCTGCAACATTCCAACTAATGATCTTTATCTTCCTCTCTTTCCTTACCCCTTCTATCTGAGCTCGTTTCCCTCTCTTTACGAAAAAATTCCTGCCTTCTCTCTGACCATGCGTATTCTTCCCCGTCTATCCATAGCTTGTTGTAACCCACCTTCACCGTTCTCTCTTCCTTTCTTTTTTCCCCCGCTGGTCCTCTAAGCTTTTCCTTGTTCCTCCTCTCTTTCCAGGTTAGGTCGTGATCTACATATACATCCGACCCTCTAAGACCCGCTTTGGCCCTCATCACAGTTTCTTTATCCGCTCGGGTTTCACATTCTACTCCTATTCTACTTACTTTTCCTCTAATTTCCCAGGCTCTTTTCAAGGTCAGCTTTACACCCAGCCTACCTCGTATCCATCCCTCTATTGCCTCTTTATCCTACCTCTGCTCTGTCCATCCCGTAATTATGATGTTATTCCTCTTTCTGGCCCTTTCTCCCTCCTCTATTTTCCATTCCATCTCCTCTAGTTGCCTCCTGCTTGCCTGCACGCCTGCTCTGTCTTCTCCCGCCGTTCCTGCTCCTCCCATGTTGTCTACGCCTGTTCCCTCCTCCACCTTCTCCTCCCATACCTTCAGCTTCTGCTCCACCTCCCTTCTGCCCTCTTCTCCTTTTCCAGCGCCCCTACTAATTCCTTTCTCAAGGCTTCCCTGATCTCTTCCCCCCTTTTCAAAGCCTCCCTCCATTCTACTCTGTCTCTCGTCTTCTCATCCTTTTCTTCATTTAGCCTCCTCTCCTTTGTTGTAGTCTCCTTCTCTATTTTCTTGGCTAGACCTTCTTCTATGGTTGCCCATTTCTTCTCCATTCCAACCCTCATCTTTATTCTCTCCTCCTTCTCCTCCCTCATCATATCTCTCAGCCTGTCCAGCTTCTTCAGAACCTCTTCCATTTCTCCTTTTTCGTCCTCTTGCTTACCCTTGCCTTGGACCGGCGATCTAGGCGTCTTTCCGCTTCTTGCAAACAGGTTGGCAGGACTCGTCTTCTCCGCTTTCTCTTTCTTTGCTTTCTCCCCTGTCTCCTCCGGACTTCTCACCTTCTCTTCTGTCCGCCTAGCTCCGATTGCTTAAAACTCTCCTCTAGGTTCTTCTGCCTGAGACCTGCTATCACTGCGCTTCCTCTTCCTCTTTCCCTCTTCCTGCCTCTCGATCCCCTAGATGTCTCTCCTCTGATTCCCGCCGCTGCCGCCAGGTGGTCCTCCAGCTCTCCCGGGGTTCCGAATACCTGTTCCTCCTCTCCCATTTCTGGTCCCGTTCCAATTATTTCCCAGATCTCCCTAAGCCTATCAGTCATACTCCGCTAACTTCACACCTCTCTTTATCCTTGTCATCCCGATCCTAACCTCTCTCCTTGTCCCTCTATCTCTTCTCGATTCTTTATCGCGCCTTTCGCCTACCCTCTGATCTTTATAGTTCTAGGCCTCCCTTTTCTACTACTCTGTCCTTTGCGCTCCTCCGTGACTCGCTCATTAACGATTTCAAGTGTCATCCTTGCGCAGGTTCGTGCGGTTAGTTTCCATATAAATATTTATATATACACACTGTAGTGGACGACTCTAAAAACTCTAAAAAATAAAAAAATTATTACGCTATTCATCACGTGATTAATCTCGTAATTTATTGATCGATAATATCACGCCATTTATCACGTGATAAATCACATGCCTAATCACGCAATTTTTTTCCAATAGTGTACGATTCCCTCGAGCAGTAAAATCTACCAATGGGAAGAACTTTCGCCCCTTGTTGCACAATGTATTTATTTTGTGCTATGACTTTTTGGCCGTAAATAGCTTCAAAGATATGAAAAGAACAGCTTTTTCAAGTTTAGCTAGCTAAAGATGATTCTATAAAGAGTTATGATTATGCTTCAATTTTTTTGCGATTATGGTTTTTAATTAATTATTTATCTTTACAGTTAAAAAATTTGTACATTAATAACAATTTTAGGACTTTTTTTACCGCCTATAAAGCACTGCTCCGTAGGTAGCGTATGGTGGGTTACTACAGCTTCATGAGGGTGAGAGGGAAAGAAAGAGATGCGAAAGTGAAAGAAGCGTTTCATCGACATTTTAAGTTGTATTGGAAAACTTTGAGATAATAGTGCTGACGTAGTCGTGCATTTAATATACTTCATAACCTCATTTAAACATTTATATTCTAAATATTGTTGTACTTACGGTTAAAGTCCAGTGCTTGTAGTTCGTTAGAGATCTCCTCGTCAACTGAATTCCTGGTATCAGTGTTTTGATCCGCTTCAAGAGCTGCGGTATGATCGCTTTCTGCATCATTTGTATGTGTTACTACATTTTCCACTGTATCCTCTGAGTCATCTCCTTCTCCCATGGCTCTTTCAAGCCATTGAGAGTCCTCTACTATATGTTTCACAGCAACTGGTTGTCTATAAATACTTAGGTGAATTTGTTTATCATGTCCCATGAATGAAGACAAATTTTCAATTTGACCTTCAGAGAGATTTAATGATATGCCATATGTAGCAATTTGTTTCCGCATTCTCGTACAAGTCAGAGTAGTGGGGAACTGAGCTCCACATTCAGTTGTAAATTTTCTAATTACATTGCTCGCCTCGAAATAAGGTACTTCCTGCATACTCTGCTGTGGATCAATTGGTTTTGCGAATACAAATGGGTTGCTCGCAGGAATATCGAAAACTGGTCGAAGCTCTTGAATTAATAATATAGAATTTGTCATTTCCTGGTCTAATAAAACTGGCGTCATTTTTTTGTTTTTTTTTTACCTCTAATTACAATTCTGGAATATTTACGAGACATTTCTTGAGCGATATCAGACATGTTTTTGTACCCAACATCAGATACGGATGTCACTGTTTCTCTCTTGTTAAATGAAACTATCTGTAATCTAGATAATTCACCGGGTCTCTTACGATTGAATACTAATATTGCTATTAGAGCAGCTTCAATGAGATCATTGTAATGTTGAAGATCATCTGGTTCGACTTTTTCTTTGTTCTTTAAATATTCGAAAGCACTCTTTCCTTTTCCGAGAGCATATTTCATTAAAAGTCGTATATCTTTGATTGATGGCATTTTCTCCGGACCTCTTTTCAGATTTATTTGGGTTTGAGATTCACTTATCATTTTCGTTATCATTATATCAAATTTTCTATTGAATAATGACAAGAAACCTGTAGCCAGCTTTTCAAGCTGTCCATCTTTAAATTCAGGTTTTTCTTGTTCTTCTATGCATAGGTTAGTAAAAACTGTTACAATTTGTCTGGTCAACCTACCCACATCTCGCGCTGTCGCAGGACATAAGAAGTGTTTGGATTCTGGATCAAAATTGCCAAGACGATTCGCTACTTCTATGTAGTCATTAACATACTTAGGATTAAGAGTACTTGAAAATTCGGTTATTTTAGTATTAAGTTTTCTTAACATAAGTAGTATATCGCCCAAAAGCCTTAATTCTGCCCTTATCTGCTTGGCATGGTGAGGTTGATTTCGATATTTATATGCTTCATCGTTACCATACAAAACAATTAAGCGATCATGTGTTGCCACTACACCTGTTTCATCATATGTTAATTTAAGAAGCACTGTCCTTAAGTAAGTATTTGCAATAGGAAGAACATTTCCTACCATTATGTTGTGGACAGCTGTGGAAGGCTTACATTTATTAAGATTTTTTTTGATACCAGTGCACCTTTTAAGGTGTTTAGCAGAACTTGTGATCAGAACTTGCGTCTGACACTTGCCACAAACTCTGTATTGTGACAATTTCTTTGGATCAGCATTTTTTCGAATTCTTCTTGGTAATTGAATGCTCTCACTTGCATCCGTTTTGCAATTGTTCTTAAAGCTTCCCCAATTTCGTAAATTGGCGATCATTTTTTCCCTTTCCAACTGTTTTTCAGTTAAATTTTCTCCGCGGACGCGCTTTGTTGCAGGAAGTTTTTTGATATCTTGGACCTCTTTCTGATCGCTGTGTTGTCTAAAATAATGATCGATAATTTTGTGTTTTATTTTCTTATGACAAAATTTACAAGTATATTCTTTTGCTTTATCGTTTGCGTGCTTGATAATTACGTTTTCAGGGTTAGACATTATCTCTCCAAGAGGACTTGTATTTATCTTTGTGAAATCAACAAATTCCAGAAACCCTTTTACTTCTGGCTTCTTATTTTCAG
>JAZHPH010001169.1:0-12970 GCA_037356405.1 Nasonia oneida | reverse complement strand
GTTTGGTTAAAAAGCACAACCATTTAGCCTATTTGTTCTTTAGGGGTTTAGGGTTTAAGGCTCTTTAGTTCACATGTACAGGCTACAAAGATCACACATTTATAACAAGTTTTTATGAAAGTTAAAATTTTTTTTCGACATTTTCGTCCACCACATTGGTTCCGCCATTTTGAATTTTCAAAATCTGATATCAGATTTGCAAAGAGCGATCTCGAAAACCCTTATATACAAACCTTCTACAAAATATTATGGATTGAAGTATACTTATAGTTATTTTGTGTTAGGGGTGGTTTACCCCCTAAAGGGTAGTATCTATGAAAAAATCGAAAAACTTAATTTGTTTATTATAGATGTTTACAAATTTTTTCCAATTTTTTTAGTCGTTTAAAACTTTTTTATTATATAAAATTTTTTTTCGATATTTCCGTCCGCCATATTGGTTCCGCCATTTTGAATTTTCAAAATCTGATAACAGATTTGTAATCAGCGACCTCGAAAACCTCTATATACAAACTTTCTACGAAATATTATGTATTGAATTACATATTTACAGTTATTTTGTGTTAGGGGTGGTTTACCCCCTTAGGGATAATATTTATGAAAACACCGAAAGACGTCAACTAAATTTTGTTATTAAGGATGTTTAAACATTTTTTCCAATTTTTTTTAGTCGGTTTAAATATTTTTATTATAAAATTATGCCAAAAAATATATGTTTTCAACCCCTAAAATATAGGGGATGCTACCCTTACTCTTCAAATCACCACGAAATACTTGCTCTTTTTGTAAGAAATAACCTCCAATTTGTTTCATTGAAAAATATTAATTTTAAGCCGAGATATTTAAAAAAAACGCTTTTTGGGGGTTAACTTTAGGGGAGGTTTTTACCCCTTAAAAGTGAAAATTAGCCGATAAAAAAAAATACGTGTCTCTTATTTTTTTATGTTCTACAACATATATGAAAATCATCAAAATCGGTGAGTTCGGGTTGGGTACCTTTCCTTATGAAAATGAATGGGGTGCAGTCGCGATCCAGTGAGTGATATACTCTTTATTTAAAGAAACAACAGCAACTTCTTTGATCATGAACTTGTCAGCACTGTCACGAAAACCCAAAACGTCGACTATATAATCCATAATCTCGAGCTGTTGTAGATGTATAGAGTAAGAAGCACAAGACCTTTCTAACTGCTGGTCATATTAAGGAGTTGTAATTTATACCTAATGCCGTACAACGTAATGAGTTTTGTTATCAGTAGGAGGCCTAACTTACGTAGTGAAAAGGGCTAATTAGTGCTCATTATATACAGTAAGTGAATCATAAAATTTCTAATAGCTAGCCTCCAAAATCAACGATAACTTAACGAGTTGAGTCAATCTCAAGAATATTGTCGTATTCGGCATATACAATGCAATTAACTGATTGTTGTAGAACACTTTCGAATCGTAATTCTAAACGAATGGTGCCATTTTTTATCAGATTCCAGTGTGTATTACAATTTGCAGATAGATCAGATGTGAGGTCAAACGCGTATAAACAATAACCGTGGGGATAATCTGTCCTCGATATATCGTTTCCATCGTTTGCAAAATGAATACCCGTGCCACTAAATAATGTATGATAAGCATCTACATATCTATCTGGATAGTTTGGCTGTATAGCTCTACTAGGTATTTGTATCCCGTCTACACTCATTGCCAAGTAGTTTAAGTTGAAATGTTGAAAATTGAACGGATTCTCTTTTTTACTGCCATTAAAAGCTTTATTTGAAACTAAGCCTATTATTATACGTTTTGGTATTTGACCGAGAATAATGTCGTCTAAAGTTTCTCCGGTTATACCAGTGTGTAAAGTAAAGGATTTTACTTCAACACGCGTTAAAGGATATTTAGCTGTACCTTTAGAGAAAGCTTTTGAGTGTGCAAGCAAAATCCCGGGATTAATCTTAGCACGCCGTACTCGTAATGAAGCATCCAGAATTTTCACTTTTACATTTTCAGCCTCGTAGTTTATTAAACAAAAAGCATCTTTGGAACGTATAAGACGAACTCTAACTTCTACTCCATTGAGGAGAAATTTCTCCTGATTGAAAACATCAGCGTGTAAATGACCCAGTAAATCAATAGTTTTACCACCTTTAGTGTAGTCACGACGAGCACAAGCCCCTAAATTAGTGGAAAAAACTGTTTTTCCATCACTGCTAGATTTCTGTAGAGCTGCATCCATATGGCCAGGTGTATCATTACACCATAGAGCACACGTCAAATGGAATTTATAAGCTTCTTCTGAATAATTAAGTAATGTTTCTATGTATGCACGATAAGCGTAAGCGTTACTCGGAGGTGAGACTGCTTTTTGATTAAAAAATACGCCCACTTGATTAAAAATACTATGCAGGAAGTTGTTAACAGGAGCAACTAAAGTCTTATCTTCTATGGGTGAATCTCCTTTTTCAAGACGTACACTGAGATTTATCATAGTATGAGCCAAATCAATATAATCATCTGAGTTTCCAGGAATAAGAAATTCTAAATATGAATCAGAAATACTAGTCACAGGTTTATACTCAATCCATTGAGTACCTTCTATAGACGTCTGAGTAGGCGGTAGAGTGAATCAAGTTCGGATTTTGCACACTCGCAAGAGTGAGCGTGAAGAAAAGCCATTTTTCTTAAGCGGGACCAAAAATATCACGTACTGAACGCGTTTTCTTCTTAATATTCCGTGTCTTTCTTTTCTTGCTTGATTTTTGACTGACTTTCTTTGTTTTCCTCGTCTTTGCTTTACGTGTAGGAATATATAGGAATACAATATTATGAAAAATGTTAAAAACATTATAAAATATTAATTTTCAAACATATTTTAAAAGGCAAGTAAAATATTTAAAATAAATAAATTTTTTGTAATATGCGGCGTATGCGGGCAAAAAAAAAAAAATAAAAAACGTCTGCCGGGCAAAAAAAATTAAAAACGCCCGCTAAAATTTGTTTTGCCGGCCAACTGACTCGTTTTTATTGTTTATAATAACAGATTATCTACATTTCATAATCTTTGAGAAAGCATACTGCTAATTCAGTTAACAGCGGTTTTACATTTTGTTAACGCGTTTTTTTTAAGATTTTTTATTTTTCAAATTTTAGTTTTTTTTTTAAGTTATAGAAAAAGTTAATTTGAGTAAATTGTTTGATATATACCTTAAAGTATTATCGTATTATCGTATTATCGTATTATCGTTTCTTTTGGAAAAATATAGTTTATTTTACGTTTTTACGTAACAATTTTGAACAATAGGACGGGAAAACAAAGATTCTCAAATTGACAGACTCAATAAATATAGTGTAACGGGGCTCGTTTTCGTGGGACAACTCGGCAATACTTGACCGGATCACAATCCCTCGGTGCGACGGAAAACTCTCTCAACGCTTGTGATTAACCCGCGTTGCAACGCAGCTCGCTGCACAGAGAGATGTATCACTAAATATTCCTACAATACTGTATAGTAACGAGGAGACAAACTCGACTTATATTAAATTTTAGTACACAGTATAGTAAAATTATAGATCACCAGATTTTGCTATGCTACATAGCAATTTTTACTATACCGCATATCAAATTTTATGGATACTAAATCATTTTAAAAATGTATTTTTGTCCCTTTCATTTTGTCGTCTGTTAATCTTTCTTCTCTTATTTATGTTTGTAGCGTGTTGGAGGGGAGAATTTTCATTATTTATTTGTTACATTCAATCTCGCAGTTTAAGAACGAAAGTCGCATCGCATAGAATTTCTTATATGATAACCTAATTTACATATATTGCAAGCTAATTATTGCACATTTCACACGTCGCAACCTAACAACGCATCGCTAGACTAATCGCATTTATATTTATATATAATGTTCCAATCTGGAATTTCCTTATATACTAACCGAACAGTTTTTCGTCACTTGCGAGTGGAGTTTCCGAGACACCCCCTAGCGGCAGTAAGTGAATAGGCGAATTTCTGTCATCGGGTTAAATTACGACGAAATTTTGAGCTCTGTCGATAACTTTTTACCGACGGAACATAACGAGTTAGAGCAGAGTACAATTTTTACTATACTGGTATAGCAATTTTTGATGAATGTATAGTAAATATTCACACAAACATACTATATTTTCTGCATAGGTTGAGTTTGTCTCTCAATTAGGAGAAAATATAGTAATTTTTAGTGATACATTTCACTTTGTCTGCGAGAGCTGCTTCGCGAACGTCGTGTTCGTACGTGTGCTGTCCCTCCGCACTCTCCTGTGCGGGGCCGGCTTCTTAGATTCGCGTTACAACCGCTTGTTGTAACGCCCGCAGAGGTGGCGGTATTTGCGATAAGGACGTAGGAAACGGGAGAGAACCACTCGAGCAAGGCTTCATTAAATTAAATAAAGTGATAATATATTGTGATTAATGTTGACTCGGCGTGGAGAGTTTCTCGCGAAGCATACGCGCGCGAACGAGAAGGCCGCTTCTCGGTGTCGCTGCACCAAGTCGCAAAGCTGTAGCTACTGCTATTGCTAACGCGATACAGATAAAAGGGCTCAGTCCTACTTACTTACAGTTGCCGTTCTCGGTAGGCGCACACTACAAACTCACACACACTCCGCGTCGGTGGTGTTGCTGGCTCACTCGCAGGAGCCGACGTACAGTGGGCCAGAAAATCAAAAAAGTGATCACGGGCTGTCTTCACTCGAAGAAATGCTTGAAAAAAAATTCAAGGGTAGGAAAATCTTCGTCAGAATGCCTAGTTTCCGAATCCGTTTTCCCCGAAATCCGCGGACGTCTATATTTTTTGTCCCACCTCAAAACCTGACCTCATTTTTAGAATGTCCTTTTTCGATTTTACCGATAATAAGTTAGATCGTTGTATTTTACATTTTTAACAAACAAAATGGGCATTAAATAAACAATTAAAGTTAACAATCGCAAAGATAGCAATTTTAAAGTACGAATCAATAAAACATATTCCTGAATTATTACTGGCCAACGAGGTTTGCGAGGATTGTACTTCATACGTGTAAGAAGTCAGTCACAGCGTTAAAGTAATGGCAACAAGTTATAAATAAACAAAATCGTCCCCTTACTTGCAAAATATATCCGTATATATAGGTTTCACTGCGTAAATTCTATGAATCTTTTTTCAAAATAATGCTTGGCAAGCGAAACTTGCTGGAGGCTTTTTTCTTACGTCAGGAAAGACATCTACCGTAAGATACTTGTGGCACCAATGTTATTAACAAACATAGTCCCCCCTTACTTGCAAAAAGCACGAATATTCGGGTTTCGCTACGTCGTGTCCATCAAACTTTTTTTCGAATAATGTTTGGCAAGCTTACTGGAGGCTTTTTTCTTACATGTAGAAAGACATCTACTGTGAGAAAATTGTGGTATCAATGTTAACAAACATAGTCGCCCATTACTTGCAATAAAGCACGAATATTCATATTTTGCTACGTCTTGTCCATCAAACTATTTTTCAAATAATGCTTGGCAAGCAAAACTTGCTGGAGGCTTTTTGCTTATGTGTAGAATGACATCTACCGTAAGAAACTTGTGGCACCAATGTTGTTAACAAACACAGTCCCCCCTTACTTGCAAAAAAGCACGAATATTCGGGTTTCGCTACGTCTTGTCCATCAAACTTTTTTTCAAATAATGTTTGTCAAGCGAAACTTGTTGGAGGCTTCGTTCTTACGTGTAGAAAGACACATCTGTATGTAGTACCTAAATGTTGTGTGTATATATATTTATATCTATGCATATATAATAGATATAGGGGAAGTGTGCCCAGTACGGATACCCTTAGCTATTTTGGGCATAACTTTTAAACAACGCGATGAATATTCGAATTCGAAATTTCTACGTGTTCTCTAGTCCAATTTCTACAAGGAAATCTACGAAATCTCGAAAACATGCTCCCAGTATGGATAATTTTAACAATTTCGGCTGTATCTATTTACTTATCATCCACAAAAATGAAAAATTTTCAAGTGAATTTGTTCTTTACATAGCCCTCTATGATTAGGAATTGTCCCGATTCGATATCCCGTGAATAGTTAATTCGCGGCATCAATATTAAAAAGTGCAATTTTCAATCCTCGTAAAATAACTTTTCACACTTTTGATATGCATATTTACTTATTTTCCTTATAACTTTTTGTGTGATTAATTTAAAATAACGGTACCGAAATATGTTTATTAGACCACAAATACGTACGAAAAAAACCGACCTAAAGTAGCTCTATCTGTTATTGGAAGCTGGGAACATCAAATTATCCATACTAGGCATTATGTATACTGGGCACATCCCCCCTAATATATTTAAAAAATATGCACTTACGTAAATATTCACAGTTAATTTCGTCTTCGGATTAGTAATAAAATAGATAAAATATGAGATTAAGGTAAGAGATTAAGGGGGCACAACACCTTTGAAATTACAATCAAAATTTTCCATTAAAAATTTTTAATTTCGTATATAAATAAACCAATTTTGTTTGCTATTCTTACACATAATTACCTTTATTTTTACTGTTTTAGACCTTCTATATACCTCTATAATACCTACGTATAGTAGGGTGTCCATAATTCACTGACCGTAGGATTCCAAAGGAACGGATGAACTAAATGAGCTCAAATTTGGTGATATTGTTTAAAAGTACATTGGTTATGGTATGAATGAGGGGATTTGGTTTAAATTCCATAGAAAAAAAGTTACATGATAATTATGTTAAAAGTAATCAAAAATTGATTAAAAAATCAGTAAAATGCTTATAAAACGTTTTCTATGGAATTTAAACCAAATCCCCTCATTCATACCATAACGAATGTACTTTTAAACAATATCCTGGAGTTTGAGCTCATTAGGGCCATTCGTTCCTTTGGAATCTTACGGTCAGTGAATTATGGACACCCTACTATACGTAGGTATTATAGAGGTATATAAAAGGTCTAAAAATAAAGGTAATTATGTGTAAGAATAGCAAACAAATTTTGGTTTATTTATATAAGAAATTATAAATTTTTAATGGAAAATTTTGATTGTAATTTCAAAGGTGTTGCG
Source organism: Nasonia oneida (assembly GCA_037356405.1). Taxonomy (NCBI): domain Eukaryota; kingdom Metazoa; phylum Arthropoda; class Insecta; order Hymenoptera; family Pteromalidae; genus Nasonia; species Nasonia oneida. Next base: position 5,876 of record JAZHPH010001169.1, on the reverse strand, counting down.
TCCCCTTAAGTCATTGTATTCGTAGAAATGTTACGAATAGTTTAATTACAAATATAATACAATAAATTGAACTATTATGCTATTATATATACTAAATATTTTGTGATTCAAATTCATCATTTGTGATCATTTCAGTCTCGTCCTTTTCAGAATCACTGTATTCGTCGTCAATTTCTACTTCATCAAATGTTGACTCAAGAAGACTAAAAAATTATATCAATTTTAAAATAAAGGAGACAAGTAACACATTTTTATTTCCAATACTCACTTTTTCTTTATGTAATTCTTAACTTCAGCTGAAATTTTATGTTTACGCGAAACAGCTATTCTCTTTTTTATTCCGATGAGGGATATTAAAGGATCACTCATTTCAATCGCTCTGTTGTATAAATCTGTAATACGATTTATTCGAGAATTTTGACGACAATGATCTTGTGTGTTTGACCTATAGTACTTGTGCCATGATTCTAGCCCATCTTCTGCAAAGTATGCCATAGGAAGAGGGAAATTTCTAGCGATCTGATACCCGTGTACCAAAAGTTTGTGCGTAGTTGGGTTCATTTTTGCCCACGGGTATAGCGTATAATATAATTTATACGTATCCAAAGAAAATGTTTCCATTTTCTCTAAATTTAGTCGTTTTTTGCATTTAAATGATGCGAGAACTATTGCTATGTTTGTAACCAACTTTTTGTCAAGTTCTAGTGCTTCCGCAAAAGTAGATGGTTCTCTGAAACATACGCGAGCTGGATTGCCTGTATTGGTTGTCCCTGTACCTTGGAGAAATTGATCCGCTCTAATATGAAATTTTACATACAATTTTTCTTTGACAACATTTTCCCTGTCTTTGTATTTATCTAAAAAATTAAAATATTTTGTAGTAAATAACCTACTTAAATTAACAATTATTTATCTTACAAATTTATATTGCATTCTGTAATTAAATCAAGTACATGCTTGAGTTCGATTCTCTTTAGTATATTATAATTATTATTTTGTTTTAATATTTATTTATTAAAATTACTTAAAGTAATTAATTTTGTAATTAATAATTTCTATAAATTTTTTTCTTTTAAAAGATACCATTCATTCTTACATATAATTATAAAAGCGTAAATAAAATCTAACATAGCTAACAAAATAAAATATTGTTATCAAAATACAGATTTAAAAAGTGCATAAAGACCATATTAAAACTGTAAAGTAGAAAATTTAGAACATTTAACGTCAAAATAATTAACTATAATAATTACTTGAAGTTGTAAAATAATTTCTTTTTTCTTGGACAAATGAATAAGTAATCATATATTGTTAAAAATAAGTAATAGTTCGCACCTTTAGCTTTGTCAGTTCTCTCCCAGTGCTTGAAAGGTTTGCGGTGACTAATATTCATTAAGTGTTCAAAGGCTTTAATCTCACAATGTAGAATACCTAATCTATAATTTAATGAATTTTCCTTTGGTGTAAATTTATTTTTTAAGTCATCAAATGCAGTCGTTGTGAGATTACAACATGGGCATCTTGACGAAGACGGATTGTCAGTAATCGTATTCAAACATTTGCCGTCGAATAAAGTAGGGAAAACTTCATATTGAAGACGTACTGATATTCCTTTTGCCAAGGTGAAGGTATACGAAGAAAGAAACTTTATTTCTGTAAGTAATCGTGCGTACTCTTTTTTTTTGTATTTTCTGAGTTAGGTTTATCCAATTGCACTTACTATTTGTCGAGTGAAAAAGTTGAATCACTCCAATATAAGTAACAAAGAGTGATACTTGAGCGTTTTTATTTTCATACTCTACATTTTCGAACTTTTGCTGAGGATTTTTATGACACGAAGAACTATCAAATCCTATTGATACACGCATCTGCAAGTTACGATATGTTTCATCAGGCCAGTCATGTATTATTTGCACAATCGATCACCAGTAATATTGAGTAGCTCTTGTAAACTAACGCAGACCTCGATATCATTTATTATTTTATATTTACGTGGATAACAGTTTTTCTTTTCTTTCATGGCAATGATATAACACGGACAAATATCACAGCCTAATGCTTTTGTATCAGCAATTATTGCTTCATATTGCCGTCTTGTGTACTCGTTTGTAATTAAGAAAGCTAAGGCCGAACTGGGCGTATGCCTTTCTCGAGGATCATTTATTTCGTTTTATTCATCCTGTCTGTTGTTACTTTTCAAGTTGATCATATTTATTGCGATAGATATTACTGTCTCATTATAGTTGGGATCACTGAGCAGATTATGAGCTCGTCTACGCAAAGTTGATTCTGATGCATTTTTCAATGTACTTCTTTTTCGACCACTGTTAATGCTAAGTCGACCGCCTTTTTTGGCCTTCCTTTTACGTTAGAATTCCTTTTTACGGTAAAATTCACAAAAAACTCTAATTTCGAATTATATTATTATCATACGGGTTTCTATATTTTGATAAATGAACTTATTTTAAAGAATATATATAATACACAAAGAAACAAAAATTATTATTTTAAAAGTACTATAATTTAAAGTAACTTTAAGATAACTGTTCTTGTAAAACTAACAAATAAAATGTAAAATTTTAACAAATAAATTTATGACAATATCACTTAAATATACAAAGATGGTTACTTAAGTTTCTTATAATATGTTAATAGTAGCATTCATTATATTGCAAATACAACAGTTCCTTAAAAAATTATAATTATTGTGATAAATAAAATAGTTGAAATAATAAATAATTAGGAATCAAAAGTGAAAGAGTCAGCCCTTGTAGAAATAAAAAACTCAGCAATTAGATGTCGACGACGTTTCGTTAGTTTGGATTCCAACCTCTTCAAGTCTTTATTAACAAAATATAATAGAATAAATATAATCACAACAATACGGTAAAGTCCTGAAGAAGAAAACAACAATAAAAATAAGAGCATACCAATTTTTTCTCTAAATGTCGAACATTATCTTAAATTATAATAAGAGGAAAGATTCCTCGAAAATAGTTGAAATAATATTATAGAGAAATGTTATTCTTTTAAAAATTTTAAATACACTCATTTTTGGATGCTCTTATGAAAAAAATTATGGCTTTAAATGAGTTTTAAAATATTACTTTACACTTACCTTTATTTTATGTCACGATTATACGTAAAATGTACAATTAATTAAAAAAGTTAACACCACTTATGAAAATCGCGATGTAAGTAAATGTACGTATGAAATATCTTATTATCTCTTTGCTATGCACACATCAAATGTCAAAGTTATACTAATACTCATGACAGGCTAAAATTACATTATGAACAACATTCTTTCAAAATAATAGGTAAAATTTCAAGAACTGTAGTTCTGACGAAGAAGAAAACAAGTCAGGAATCGGTAAAGTACACAGTTCTAAACAAAGCAAAACAACGCAGTTTCTCGTGTTTATTATTATGATGTATTAAAACTTTATAAATTACACTATACCTATTACATGTCGATTACATTTTTTTTTTAATAAATCTTATTGCCGATTTATATAAATTTCAAAATTTAAATAACACCTCATTTATGCAGATAAATGTGATTGAAAATTGCAGGGGTGGTTATAAAGTTTTGGACAAACTCATTTCTATGTATTGTTTCGCCTCACAGGAACCTAATTATCGATTAATTATTATATTACAGATTTTATTATTTATTTATTTAAAAAATACATTTTTATTATTAATAGTACACTTATATTATTAATAATACATACATAGCATAAATATTAATTCGTTTGCATATACCAAATTTATCAAAACATGACAATATTTGATCAAACTTGAAAATACAACCGAATGACTAACATAATTATTTAAGGGGATATCTGCGACAAAAAATATGAGCCAAAACAATAATTAGATTTAAGAAAAGCAAGGTGTCATGCGTAGTTGTAAGCTAGTTTAAAGTTTTGTAACCCCCCCTGCAATTTTAAATCACGTTTATCTGCATTCATAACGTGTTATTTAGAGTTAGTGACGATCGAACGTTCAAGAGGACCTAAAATACAGTTAGATTAGTGATTAGTGGGATAAAACACATAAAAATAAGCTTTTTATCTAATTTTTTGCTTACTTTTGCGAATCTTATCCGAGTAAAACTTCTTTTTGGAGTATTTATTGAGGATAAAGATTAAAAACAATGGTGGATTCGTGTTCAGCGGGCAAAAATACATAAGGATAAGCTTTTTTTTTCATTTTTTCTCTGCTCCAGCAAGTATTAAATAAAGAGTTGTTTCCTTTTTTGCGCTAAAACGCACGCGTTCATGCGTAAATTTGGGTCGTATGACGTATTTATTATACAGTTGATGTAATCAAACATATATTTACCATAAGCATTGTAAAAAACATAAAATGAGAGAGTTTTATAACTGTATAGAATGAGAACAAATCCTACGGAGTCATAAAAGACAAAATTTTGGCGATTCTACACCGATTTTCTGGATGAAAAAAAATCCTACAAAGGGGCAGATTTGAATTCAGCGAGAAAAAATACATAAAAATATCGTTTACAAACATTAAATAAAAAAAAATTCCATTGATCTACAGTGACCTTTGTGATTTTTTTGCAAAAGCCGTCAACTTTAACGAGTTATCCTGGACCATACAGTAAACATCAACATTTCTGGTCATTTTTCTGTCATTTCTGATAGTTCGAACATCATCTTCCAAAAATTTCATGTTGATCGACCGACTGGATTCGGACTTATTTGATTTTGAAACAGGAAAAGTCGAAATATTCCATAGTGCGTTGTGTCCATCAAACTTTCAAAAAAACTTTTAAAAACCAAGTTATTGAGAAACATAGTCCCCCCTTACTTGCAAAAAGCACGAATATTCGGGTTTCGCTACGTCTTGTTCATCAAACTTTTTTTCAAATAATGTTTGGCAAGCGAAACATGAAGGAGGCTTCGTTCTTACGTGTAGAAAGACATCTACCGTAAGAAACTTGTAGCACCAATGTCAACAAACATAGTCGCCCTTACTTGCAAAAAAGCACGAATAATCATGTTTTGCTACGTCTTGTATATGAAACTTTTTTTCAAATAATGTTTGGCGAGCGAAACCTGCTAGAGGCTTTTTGCTTACGTGTATAAAGACATATACCGTGAGAAATTTGTGACACCAATGTTATTAATGAACAAAGTCGCCCCTTACTTGCAAACAAGCACTAACATACGGGTTTCGCTACGTCTTGTCCATCAATCTTTTTTTCGAATAATATTTGGCAAGCTTGCTGGAGGAGTAGATAGGCTATAGGCATACTGGCTCATGCGGATTCTGGCTCACCCCCTCTTCTCTCAATGTGAGCCAGAATGCGTACGGATTCTGGCTCACCCCCTTTCTCAAAGTGAGCCAGAAACCGTAAATGAGCCAGAATGCCTATAGTGTTCTCTACTATTTATTTATTTATTTTTTTAAAATTTTTTATTTATTTTTTTTTAATTTTTTATTTATTTTTTTTTAATTTTTAATTTTTTTTTTTCTTACAAATGTTTGCATGACTGATAGAATAATTTAATAAATTTGACAGTGTGAAGTGCGCAGGCAGTCTTGTAGATTGGATTATGATTTGTGCAAACTGTGACGCACTTGAAAGATGGTTTTGATGGATAGCCATATTGTTGAATGTTGTAGACGGAAAATTTGAATCGTTGAAGCCATTTCTGTTTTAATGCACCGATGACAAAAATTTTTGATGCGTCATGGAGAGCGTCACGAAGCAAGTTTCCAATTTGAGAGTATTCATGTCCATCTGTTTTCCACCTGATGCCATGATAATTATATTTAAGCCAATTGTTTTCCCTATGCATTTTGTCTGAGAGTTTTTTCCATGAGAAGGGGTTTTTGAATAT
>JAZHPH010001168.1:516-12986 GCA_037356405.1 Nasonia oneida | reverse complement strand
ACATTTATACTGCCATAATTAAAGTATAAATATACATGCTATTTTTTGTCATTACGCTTTGTACATATGTCTTCCTATCTTGTAATAAACCAGAAAATATTAAAATATTCACTTTTTGTGGCATCATCTCAACCTCCCACCCTACTGCCACTCCTTACGACTCTCTATAAATATCAACTGTGCATAAGTATGTTGTCATTGCTCCGCGTACACTTGACGGGTCATCATCGTAATATGGACAAACACAATATGGATAAGAAGAAGAAAGAAGGTTCAAGTCGAGAGGAAGTGAAATATAAACCGGCTTCTGGATTCCAAAAGTATCTATCTCAATATTCTTCCAATACTGGATCATTCCCGAAAAAAGAAGGGTACAGGAGTTATTGTCCTGACAAGGAAGCAAATAAAGATTCCAAATATCAAGGACACAACAACACTGATTGGGGATAGCAACAACAAAGTCTTATTCTAAGACTTTTATTTATCAATTAAAATCGGTCCTTTTTAGGACCACAATATTTCTATAAACGTACTACAAACTCATCATACATAAAAATCTCATTATCTTATGACGTCATAAGAGGTGTACATGAAGTCAGTAGCAATCCATATTTATCTTAATTGTTTACAAGATAAATGCTTAAGACGTTGGCGATACCTTATCTTTATTACCTGTTTTCATAATAAAAAAGTATCATCATGGATTATTATTGCATGGTAAAGATATCATGGTAAAGATATCTTCTTTGTTTATGTAAACATGATATCTATATCTTAATTACACGCGTATAAACATGATATACTTATTTTAATTAACGGTTTATAAACATGATACCTTATCCAAACCAACGAAACGTCGTCGACATCTAATTGCTGAGTTTTTATTTCTACAAGGGCTGACTCTTTCACCTTTGATTCCTAATTATTTATTTAATTATTTATTTAAATTCAGTTGATTAAAAAAAATGTTTATTATGTTGAGGGCATTAGACCAAATTTTATAAGTGCTTCTAAAATCACAAAAAATTATACAGTCATATCAAGATATGAGAATGCCAAAATCTACAACCAATCTAGAGAATTAATAGCTATAGCAAATAAAGTTAATGATTTATATTATTTAAAAGGTTTTGTATAAAAAAAAGCAAGTAATGAAATGTATGTAAATTTAGTAAAATTAACTGACAAAGAAAAATGGCATAAGGCACTTGGACATGTAAATTTTCAATATTTAAATAAATTAGTAACTAATAGATTAGTTGAAGGACTGACAGAAAAAATCGCAAATGTCGAAATGAAATGCGCAAATTGTATAGAAAGGAAATGGCGAATGTACCGTTTAAAAATAACAGAACAAAAACTACTGAAATTCTAGAATTGATTTATACTGATTTGAATGGTCCACATTACACAACTGGTTATGGTAGCGAAAAATATTTTTTAACGTTTGTTGATGATTACAGTAAATGCACTAAAATCTTTTGTATCAAAAATAAGTCAGAGACTGCTAGTTGATTAAAAGAATTTGTAAATATAGTAGAAAATAAATTCAATAAAAAAAGTAAAGAAAATACGATATGATAATGGTAAAGAATATTTGAATCGCGAAATCTATGATTTTATTAAATCTAAAGGAATTGAATTACTGCCATGCCCACCATACGTCCACGAATTAAATGGAGTAGCAGAAAGATACAACAGATCCGCAATGGATATGGGTAGATGCTTAATGCGAGAAGCTAAAATTCACAGGCGTTACTGGCCCGAAATCATGAAAACCGTCGCATATTTAAAAAACCGTACAATTGCAAATACAGCGACAAATAAAACACCGTACGAAATATTTTTAGAAAAAAAAACAAATGTCAAACACATAAAAATTTATGGAAGTAGAGTTTTTGTAAGAGTACCAGAAGCATTGAGAAAAAGTAAATGGGACGATAAAGCCCAATTAGGCATACTTGTAGGCTACATTGAAAACGGTTATAGAGTTTTAGTGTGCGGTAAAATAATTAATGCTAGACATGTTCAAATAGCTGAAGAAAACACTCAAATCATTAGTTTAGAAAAACTTGATGATGAAAAAGATCGAGATTTGGAAAATAACAAATCCATTAATGTGAAAATGAAATACAGGAAAATGAATACGATGTAAATTCAAATAAACCAAACACTCTTATCTCTACTCAGACCTTAGGGGAAAGTACAGATAACGAATCAAATCTTGACATTATTGAAAACAAAAATAAAAATACAGAAAATTTAACTGTGAAAAGAACGTCCAATAGAAATAAAAGTCCTGTAAGTAGATATGGAAATCCTGTAACTCATTTTATTTATGTAAATCATATTGATGTAAATGTACCAAATACATTCGAGGAGGCGATAAACTCTAGCAAACACAAGCAATGGAAAATTGCAATGGATTCTGAAATTAATAGTTTAATGAAAAATAATACTTGGCAAATTGTTGAAAGACCAAATAATAAAAAAGTTATTGATGTAAAATAAGACTACAAAAAGAAAAATAATAATGTTTATAAAGCTAGATTAGTTGTCAGAGGTTTTCAGCAAAGAGAATACATTGAAAATGTTTATTCGCCAGTAGGTAAAATGCAAACTTTGAAAATTTTATTATCATATAGTTGTAAAAATAACTTGTTTACTGAACAAATGAATGTAGAGACAGCATTCTAAAATGGTCATGTAAAATCAGAAGTATACATAAATCAACCGAAAGGTTATGAAACAGGTGACAATAAAGTTTGCAAATTGAAAAAAGCACTATATGGTCTCAGAGAAAGCCCAAGAGCTTGGTATGAATGCTTCAATAAATTCATAGGAAGTTTAAATTTCGCAAGAAGCAATTATGATTACTGTTTATATGTAAATAATACAAGCAACGATCCAATATATATATATATATACTAGTCTTTGTAGATGATCTCTTAATTTGTTGCAAAGATAAAATTAAAATAAACAAAGTAAAAGTTAGCCTAATGAAAGGATTTGCAATGAAAGATATGGGCAAAATCAGCCAATACATTGGAATTGATATAGATTATAGTAATGATAGAACTAAAATGACCTTAAGTCAAACTAAATATATTGAATCTTTAGCTATAAAATACACTTTAGAAAATGCCAAACTCTATGATACTCCAATGGAGACTAACCTAAAACTAGAACAAGCTACTGATATTGATGAAAATATAAAATACAGAAATTTGATCGGCGAATTATTATATATAAGTACAGGCACAAGGCCAGACAGTAGTATATGGGCTGGTATGGAGAGACTGGGCGTGGCCTAGGTGACGTCACCAGTCCCGTGGCTGGCGCCAGTTGTTTATGTAAACAGAAGCCCATGTTTATATCAACAGTAGCTGATAAGGTTAATAAACATGATTTACGACCGCTACTGTCATAAACAGTCTGTCATCGATGGGTGACTTTTGTTTATTTATAAATAATTATAAATAATTTTTAAACAAAAGCTATATCACGCATACGATGTCATAAGGTTAACATGATTTACGACCGCTACTGTCATAAACAGTCTGTCATCGATGGGTGGCTTTTGTTTATTTATAAATAATTATAAATAATTTTTAAACAAAAGCTATATCACGCATACGATGCCAGCCCTCCCCCTTTTACCCAAGCAGACCCGAGCGCGACTCTCTCTCTCTCTCTCTCTCTTTCTTTCGCTGTCTACTCCATACCGGCCCCGAGCTCGAACGCACGTGCGCGACTCTCGCTATACCAGCCCGTAGCCCCCTCTCCTTTTACACTATAGTAGCTCTCTCTCTCTCTCTCTCTCTCTCTCTCTCTCTCTTTCGCTGTCTACTCCATACCGGCCCCGAGCTCGAACGCACGTGCGCGACTCTCGCTATACCAGCCCGTAGCCCCCTCTCCTTCTACACTATAGTAGCCCCTGAGCTCTGGCGCGGTGGCTCCCGCCGCTGCTGTACCGAACCCGCTTCTCTCTCTCTCTCTCCCCTCTCTACGCCATACTCGCGCGCGTCCGCCAAAGCCGCCGTCTACCTGTCGTATACCTGCTGTTTGGCTTTTATTGCCCTTGCGCCGGCTCTGATCCTTTCTGCGCTGTAAAGAGAGAGATTGTTCCACGTATATAATTTATATGGTGGCCCTGAAAAGGGCCGATTGTTTTTGAAATATATATTACTGCAATTAGCGTTTCAGCTTGCTGTAGCCGTCTTTTTCGAGGCACGAAAAGGTGTTTGTGGAAAAGGATTTTTGATTCTGTGACGAGGAAGAGGAGGAGGATTTTTTAGCCAGATTATTATAACCGTTTTTCTCTGGATACGAGAAAGTGTTGGTTGAGAATGACGACTGATTGTTCTGCTTTCTTGGCTCCTTGCTTCTCATGAGAGGCTGTCTCTCCTCCCACGTAGAACCTTTTTTCTGCTCTTTGCTCTGCTCCTGTCCCATGATCGAGTTGCTGCTTTACCGATCGCTTGACGAATGATTCGCATCGAAATGAACGCGTGCATATATTACTCTACTACTCGGTGCCGCAAAGCTTACTCTAAATTTCAGCTTTGGGGATCGTTGATGGGAATGGGGGTTTTTGCACGCATAAAAAGAGAAATTCTAGCACAATATTTATTTACTAAAAAACGCGTAAGAGTCGAATGACTCAGCTTACAATGAAATAATAAAATGACACGAGCGCGCGCACACACACACAAACATACTTACACATCCGAACACACACACACACTCTAAATTTTTGCACTATAAATTATACACAAGCGATACACCTACACTTGCGAGTGGCGCGTTGTTGGCGTAGTTGACGTGTGGGCCCTCCTCGCAGTAAACCAGGCACCAACTCTTTCGGCGGAGTAGGCATCCGATGAAAGTCGTAAGGTACGCTGCGGTTGCGGCGTGCTGTCGGTGGCGTACCTTGGACGTTGTTGTCGTCGCCTGGTGATGATGGTGGAGGCGAAGGCGATCTCGGTGAATCCATATCCAGGATGCACGGACAGGGCTGTCCGTTGCACTTCCAGCAGCGAAAGAGAAGGCACCTCCAGAACTGCTGCCACACGTCGCGCTCCGAACTGTTGGTGATGCACACTCTGCACCTCACGTTTATCGGCACAAACTGTACCGCCAGAGAAGCCTTTAGCTCGGCTTCTCGCTGTTTTTGTTGCAACAGCGCTGACATGTCCAGCATTCTCTGCTGGTAGCGCTCGAGCTGGCCGTTCTCCATTGCACGTTTCTTAGCTTCGATACTTGCGAGAAGCGCATCGCGTTGGGCTGCTAATTTTTTCAATTCTGCCATGATGGTGGTCACGTGTGTGCTCTCTGTAGGGACTCAGAGCGGACTGATCGGTGCAAGCCGTGTCATACACGTAAGCCATTGAGAAAAATTTCTGTACGTAGAGGGGGATCGCACTCTTTACCTCTTAACGACGTTCTTAAGAATGCGAGACCGTTGGTAACGCTATACTCGGACTGAATTGTTTGTATACACTTGAGCTCCAGCGTCGTGGGCTTATCAGAAAAAATCGGAGACGGGTGAGAGCGAAAGAAAGGTTCTCAATGTCTCGCGAATCAGCTCCAGGAAGTATCGTGTGATCATGAAGTCGGGCTTTGTTATCGCCAACTGATTAGTTTTCAAAACTAAACACAGAGAACGAATCATCGGATCTCCGGTAGACACTTGAGAGTTAGTGTAAACTGTTTGTACAAAAGATTGCAGGTCTCCCGTAAGAGAGATTAAAAGAGTCAGCCGCAGAGTCATAAAAATCTGTTCGGTCCGGGTTACAGGGATCTAGCGCTGGCAACGGTCCGTTCTCTGAGACGTTCGCTATCTGACTTATGACTGCTACGTACCTAAACCGCAAATAGCGACTACGGTATCAGATTCATTTCTTCCGATCACTGCTTGCAACCCTGATTTCTCAGTTATGGTTGTAATATGAGCTACACTTTGTTTTAAAACAAATCCCCCTCTTTCGCGATTTCTCTGCTTTGCGATACTTCTTATTCATTGAAATCACTCCTAAAAAGGGCATGATATTTTCCAATCAGCCCTGAGCCGTCTACAAAACTCCTCTGTAAGCCAGCGCAGCCATCAGTCTCTCTCGAAATGCGTGTCATTGGGAGAGGCAGCTTACCACGTGTCGCAGAAATGTATAGTGCTACGTACGAAGTTCGCGATGCGATCCTGAGCGTAGCCAACGCGCTCAAGGGTCGTCACTTATCTGTGCAGAGGAAGTGTACTCGTGAGTGGTATGTGCGAGTTCACCGCATGTCCGAGGAGAGGCTGCGCCGCGAGCTGCGCTGCTTGCTTACGCATTGCGCGTACCGCTGGATCGCAGCGTTTTATCAAAAATACTTTCGACATTCGAGTATAGTGATAAAAATCGTCGGCAGTTTTTTGATGGAGCGCGGTGCACGCGATGTTTACTGCCTGCGGCATATAATCGAGGAACATGGTAAGTGTTTACACTGCTCCCTACAATTAGTTTTAAAAAAATATTAATATTTAATTTTTTCTTCATAGCCTGAATTACCCTGCAGGAGGACGCTGAGGAGAGCGGCAGCGACGCAACGCTGTTTGTTGTATCGTCACCTCCTTCACCACAGCGAGCCACTTCATCCGAGGAGGAGGAGGAGGAGGAGGAGGATGACGCGGAGGAGGAGCAGGAGGATATACAAGCTCCTATGGAGGAGCCCGTGGAGGATGATGCTGAGAGCGAGATGGAGGACAGCGATAACGGCGATGATCGGGCTGGCGTCTCCGAGCAGGCTGTCTACAGAGCGGGCGCTCCAGCACCGCTGAGAGGTAGCGAGCAAACGATGGAGGCTGCGATGATTCTGCTCTCGTTCCGCTACGAGCCAGCTCCCGAGTTTGGTCCTACGAGAGCCGAGGTTTTCGAGGGCTTTGCGACTCGGGATGAGACCGCTGAGGAAGTTGCGATGAATCCGTATGCACGCTTCGACCAATACAGCTCGTTCGACCGTCGTATTAACGAAAGTAAGATAATTTTTTTAACTTTTCTTAAAAAATTATTATTACTAACAATAATAATTTTTTAAGTTGTCAGACGTCGTCTGAACGAAGGTATGGAGCCCTGTCCGGATACAGATCCAGAAAATGACGCGGCTATGATTTTTCAAGCTGCTGCGTTACGAATCGTGAATAACGGTCGTGCGCAGGAAGTACTTTGGTTAAACAACTTGCTTGAAAAATCAGCAGACGAGTTATTTTCTATGACTGCGTTCGAGATGGCCGAGTTGTTTAGCGACACCATTCAATGCTACAACGGTCGTGCGGAAGAATGAAGGCTCGCTTTTTTGCAGTCGACGACGATAATGTCAGCAGCAGCAGCACCAGCAGCGAGGAAGAGGGCCCATCATCGCCGGAAATATCATCGGACTCTTCAACAGCGCTGAGCCCTACATTGTCGATGCTGCAGGAGGTCGGGTTCTACGATGCGGGTCACCCGATCATCGATGACAGCACTGCGAGCGGCATATCGCAGGTAGGCGGCGGCGGCGGTGACGGCGGCGATACCTCGAGCGAAGAGGCACCGTCGCCGAGCAATAGTATTGTAAGTGGTTCTGCTGTAGCTTCTGATTTGGATCAGGAGGAGGAGGAGGAGGAGGAGGAAGCTCGTGACGATGAGCGTTATCGTCGCTTCGAAATTATCGCGAATACGGTGCATCGCGTACGGAAATTCCGTACAGACGCTCGCCGTCTGACGCTACGGATTAAAACACCGCTGCGTGGGACCAACATGCTCAGCTGGGTTGAGTTAGCAATACGCGACATTTATGAGTATTTGCTAACTCTAATCAAAAGCGAGAGCGATCGCGTCGGTGTTTCAATCTTTAGCGAATATTTCGCAAACGGGTCAGCAGGACTCTCGTATCGTCTCGAGAGCGCGCTGACTGGCGATGATTTATGGTCTGTGGTGTCTGGACTCGTTCAGAGCAACGCAAATTTTCGAGTCGACGAGTCATTTACCGTTTGTTTGATCGTCTTAGAGATGCCTGTAGGTGCAGGTGGCTCTCGTCGGAAAAACTTGACCATCGACAGCGTTTCTCAACCGTCCATCATTCAGATCGGCAATCGTGACAATCTCTGTCTGCCGAGAGCGCTCGTTGTAGGCGAGGCGAAAATCGCGCTTCAGATGAACGATACCCCGGCGATGCGAGCCGAGTGGAACAGAGTGCGGCAAAAATTGGTGTCGACATTGCAAGTCGACACACGGTTATAATCAGCACTGTTTTATACAGCCGAAAAAAAAAAGATGCTTCAACGAAAAAATATCTTTATGTTTTCTACGATCTGGAAACGATGCAAGAAGCATCGTATCGAGGCGATGAAAGCATAAAGATGCACGTCCCGAATGTCTGCGTTGCACAGCAAGTCTGCACGGAGTGCATAAGTTCTGACGACATTTCAGAATGGTGTCCCTCGTGTGGTGTGCGCGAGCACGTATTTACCGAAGATCTCGTTGGTCAGCTGCTACAGCTTGTAGTACGCGACAAAACGGACTTTGAAAATATAATATGCATCGCACACAACGCACGAGGGTACGATGCGCAATTCGTTTTACGACAGCTTGTCGAACGTAAAATAAATTGCGCACCAAGCATCATACTGAATGGTCAGAAAATACTGTGCATGCGGTATGGACGCACAAAGTTCATCGATAGTCTCAGCTATTTTCAAATGAAGTTGGCCGCGTTGCCTGCTACATTTGGTTTAGGTGAGTCTACGAAAAAAGGCTATTTTCCGCACCTTTTTAACACATCGGCTAACGCCGAATACCGTGGCGCCATACCGGATGCGCACTATTATTCGCCCGACACTATGTCATCGAGCGAGCGCGAGCAGTTCTTGCTGTGGCACAGCGAGATGCGTGCAGTGAACGAAGCATTCGATTTCAGCAAGGAAATCGTCGACTACTGTCGCATGGATGTGATGATTTTGCGTCGCGCGTGTGTGGCTTTCAGAAAAAATTTTCTCGAGGTCGGAGACACGGACCCGTTTGTAGTGGCTACTACAATCGCGTCCGCATGCTCTCATCTCTATAGAAAAAATTTCTTAAAGCCACAGACTATAGGAATAGTCCCCAGGGGCGGGTATCGGCGCGCCGACAAGCACTCCCAAAAAGCCGTCGAGTGGCTGCTGCAGTGCGAACGAGAGATCGGTCGCGAAATCGTGCATGCAGGCAGAGGGCGCGAATACCGGCTTCCCGAGGGATTTTTGGTCGATGGATTCTTACCATCTACCAATCCAGCAGAAAATCCCATTGTTTTTTAATACCAGGGCTGCTATACGCATGGCTGCCCTGAATGTTTCAAAAACAATCGCAACAAGCCGAATGCCTGGGGTCGTACTTTCGACGCGTTGCTCGAGAGTACACGCGCTAAAATCGCGCAGATCCAGCAGCTCGGTTACGAGACGCGCGAAATTTGGGAGTGCGAGTTTGACAGAGTCAAGCGTGAAAACCCCGAAATCGCCAAGTACATGTCGGAGCATCCGATCATCAGCAAAATAACGCTTAATCCTCGTGACGCGTTCTTCGGCGGACGGACCGAAAATTTCGTCGCAGTTTACGATGCTAAGCCAGGCGAGCGTATTCTGTATACAGATATATGCTCGCTGTATCCTTACGTTTGTAAACGAGGCAGATTTCCGCTCGGTCATCCAAAGGTTTACGTCGGCAAGGAATCTGATGAGCTGACGGGTGGCAATCTCAACAATTTTTCGGCCATAGATGGGCTGGTAAAATGTAAGGTTTTACCGCCGAGAAAATTGTATCAGCCTCTTTTGCCGATAAAAATGCACGGCAAGCTTCTCTTCGCACTGTGTCGTACATGCTGCGAAGAGATGCGGCAGAGCGATTGTTGCCACCCGGATGCGAGTCAGCGAGAGTTCAGCGGAACCTGGGTGGCGGATGAGCTGCGAAAAGCCATCGAACTCGGCTATACTATAACTGAAATATTCGTCATATGGCAGTATAGTATGACCGAGTACGATCCGCTCACAGGTGAAGGAGGACTTTTCGCTGGCTACATCGACACTTTCTTGCGATTAAAGCAGGAAGCATCGGGGTTTCCAGCTTGGTGCGTTGACGCGGAATCGAAAGCGCGTTACGTTTGCAAGTATCGCGAAAATGAGGGGATATCGCTCGATCTGGAATAAATCGCGAAAATCCCTGGCCTGCGCACTGTTGCGAAACTCTGTCTGAACTCGTTCTGGGGTAAGTTCGGACAGCGCGATAATTTAAAACAGACGGTGATCGTCAAGGAGCGCGAAGACCTCCTTAAACTTCTAACGGTCGAGGATAAAGATGTCTTGATACTCCTGCTGGTCAAGGAGGAGGTGATGTACGCGAGCATCGACGCGTTGATAGAAATACACAACGCTAGTAGCAGCAGCAGCGAATCACCGGCATCGCCTGCTTTGACGAGAAATCGAGCAAAGAACAAGTGGCCGTCGTCGTCGTCGTACGAGCAGCAATACTACGATGTCTCGCACGAGGCTGGTTACGCGGGTGCGCGCAATCTCGTGCGTGCAAATCGAAGAGGCAAATTATTTAACGCGACTGACACGCGGGAGAAAGAACGTATATACGAGTGGCTTAGTAATCAAGACGCCTATACTCTTCACAGACCCGTTAAGCGTAAATTTCCGCGATTAAGTTACAACGTGAGCAACATTGACGACGTATGGGAGTGCGATTTGCTTCAATTAACCACGATCAAAGAGCACAACGACGGATACTGTTACCTACTCGTAGTGGTGGATGTATTGAGTAAACACGCGTGGCTGGAGCCTCTACGCGATAAAACTACAGCCAACGTCACCGCAGCCTTCGGACGAATACTCGAGCGCAGCAACGGTCGCGTCCCGATACTCTTACAATCCGACAAGGGTAAGGAGTTTGTAGGCTCGACGTTTCAGGAATTTTTGAAAAAACGCGACATCAAATTCCGTACAGCTCGAAACCCCGATATCCCCGATAGCGGCTGTAGTGGAAAGACTAAACCGTACTATACGCGAACGAATGTGGCGATACTTTTCTCACAATAACACGCAACGTTACATCGACGTGGTGCAGAAAATCATCGAGGCTTACGATCATGCGCAACACAGCGGTACAAAGATACGCCCCTGTGACGTGAGCATCTACAATGCTGCGAAAGCGCGCGAAAATTTAGAGAAAAGAACTCGTCTGCAATCGACTTACAAGAATCGCGAAAAGATGGCGTCAGGTGTAATGAATAAATACAAGCCCGGATCTTACGTACGCATTAGTCGCACGAAAAATACTTTCGAGAAGGGATACGAAAAAAACTTTAGCGAGAAAGTTTTCAAGATTAAGCGCATATCCAACAGACAGCAGTTACCAACGTTTATCCTGGAAGATTTGAACGGCGAGGAGATTGACGGCTTTTTCTATCTCGAGGAGCTCGCTCACGTTGGCACGAAAAGCATGTCGGACGCTGCTGAGCAATTCAAAATAGAACGCGTAATTCGTACAAAGGGTCGTGGCTCGAAGAAGCAGCTACTCGTCAAGTGGGCTGGCTATCCGGACAAATTCAACTCGTGGATCAAAGCCTCTGAAGTACAAACAATTTAAAAATGGACCAGAACGATTTTTACCTAGTTCTGCCTAGCAACAGCAGTATGACGTACTACAGCGAAAACGCCACCAGCTGCTTTACAACGCAGCTCTCGCGCGAGCTCAGACTCAGCGGGAATTGGTCTGATGCGCTCGTCGAAATTCACGTGCCGAGCACTGTCATGCACATTCAAGAATCGGATGCCTTTTACACGTTTAAACAGTCGGAAAAGGCAAAGCAGGAAACGCATTTTTTTCCGCACGGTATTTACGACAAGATCGAGCAACTAGCCAACGAAATAAATAAATCAGCTGCCTTTCACGATAATCTGCGTCTCGAAGTTGCACCCTTTCAAAAGGGCTACTACATGCTACAGCGCAAGTGTGCCTGCGATGATCAGCATCAGACAACGTTTAACGAAAAAATTTGCCCCATTTTCGGTTTCGAAGATTCCGAGACTAGGCGAAAAAATGGCACCTTTGTTACATCGTCAATGGGTAGTGTAGTCGCACTAGGAAACAGACCAGCATCGCTTTCCCGAGCTATTCCCGATCAGCTCTACGTGTACACGGATGTATGCGAGCCACACACTGTAGGCGACACTCAAGCTGCTCTACTGCGTATAGTTTCCGTGGATAGTGCAAAGTACAAATTCGGCAGTAATATCGTGAGACATTTTGCACCTGCTCATTATATTCCGCTTTTACATCACAGTTTTCGCTTGATTATCATAGATATAAGGGATCAGCACGGAGTGCGAATACCATTCGAATATGGAACGCTGACGGTTACGCTTCACTTTAAACGTAATCGCTAGAGAGAGAGAGAGAGAGAGAGAGAGAGAGAGAGAG
>JAZHPH010001167.1:0-13001 GCA_037356405.1 Nasonia oneida | reverse complement strand
ATGTAGAAAATCATGAAAAATTTAATTTCACCACATACAAAAAAAAAAATTTATATTCGTACACAGCATACGAACAAATCAAATTAATTACTTATTATGTTTTTCATATTATACCTATTGTTACCTTTTTATTATAATATATTTTTATACAGCTTATAAAAACAAGGAAAATCTGTAACTAGATTAAGCATTTTTTATAATTATATATAAAATGAGAGAGAAAACACACATATACCTACACTTCAGAAGAAATTACGAACATCAGTACACTTACAATACACACGATTTATGATAATTACACGTCATCGGGACGATGACGTCGCGGCCATTGAGCGTGTCACGTACGCACACTAGCGTGCATACGTATAGCGCGGCATGGCAACAACGAAAGGGCATCGCGAGCTCGGACGAACCGAGCGGATGACACCTTACACTCGCCTTATCAGTACATGCCGATGTGCAGTGGCAGGCTTAATTAGCCGTGCGCGACCAGCTCGCGCCTCAGTTCTACGAGAGTCACACAATCAGACACACTTCTCTCTCACTATCCTTAAATAAAGACCATCTCACTACATTCAGTGAAGACTTTCTTGCACCTTCATCAAGTTCCTAGGCCCATCCTACGAACGCTACGACCATCCTAATTCCCGATTATTTCACGCAACAGATGTCATCCCATGTGGTGTCGTAGTTAAAGGTGTAAGGGATAATTTTTACAATCAAAAAGAAAATACTCCAAACGCCACAACGCCATTTAACAGCTAGCAAATTAGCAAATAGTGTATTTAGAAATTTTACAAGGAAATCAAGGTGGATATAACATAAAAGAAAAAGGGATTTATTAATACTACACTAAGAAGAGGACAGAACCAAAGGAAAGAGAAATCTACACAGTTGAGAGGAAATATTCACGATATCAAAAAAAAAAAATCAAATTAAGCGGAAGAGCAATTAATCCTGAACGGAATGAGACTGTGGAACATTTTGATTCTATTAGAATTTTTGCGGTAAGTACATTTCTCTAAATTTAAAATAAAATATAACACTGTGTCCCGGGAAATCGAATTGCGCATGAAATTCAGAGTTTAAACATTAAAAGTATGCCATAGTAGTAATATTTTTTTACAAAAAGAAAGAATTCTTATTTTTACGCACAAAACTCATGCACACTCATAATAAAATAGCACTATCCCATCCTCAAGCCTGCTCATTAGAGGCCTATTCCTCGATCTGCTATTTTTAGCGGTCATCTCTCACCACCTAACGGTCTGCTTTGTAGCGGCCTTCCCTCGATCTGATGTTTTAGCGGTCATCACTCCAGGGCCAAATTAATTGCAGCCTATCCTTCGATTTGCTTAAGTCAGATTATTCTCACCGCGCACGAGTGTATTTTTATTCAATGAGTGACGAGACTTGTGGTATAAATAAGAACAAAAACAAGCGTAGCGGAAAAAGAGCATACTTGCAAAAGCCAATACAACAGAAAAATCAACTCTTAGAGGAGTTAAGAACTGTTTACAAAAAGATTGATAAGCTTTCTTTTCCATACGAATTTAGTCAAAGAGAAACGGCACTATTAACAGGCAGCCTGTTTGAACGCTCTGAAATTCAGATAGAAATAGGGAGAAAATTTGTCAAGTTATATAATTTTGCAACAAGCGAACTGAATAAAAACAAGCAATATTCGGTCAAGCAGTGTTGAGGGTAAAATATTTCGGGGTTGTTTAAACAAGGAACAAATAATTAACAGAGTTTTTTTTATTATTAATACAGTCAAACACACAACATGGAATTTTCAAATTAAATAAAAATAAGAGGTCACCCTCTAGCAGCACAATACCGTCGCGCTATAATAGCCTAAATGACCTTGACTCGGCAAATTTTATAAATGAACAAGATCCCCTAGTTCAAAAAATAATATCGCGCTTAGACCCAGAAGATGCGGCAGAGTTTATCCGTCGCACTGCCACTTATCGTCCCTCCTCGGTTGCAGGTTCTTATCCGGATCATACGCAATCGGAACCACCGACGCCGAAACCAATGATAAAAACAGAATGGGATCAGTTCGCACAAAAATATGAATCCGCGGCAAAAGAAAACTTTTCATTAAACCCACCACCACTTACAAAAACCATTAAAAGTGAGCCGCAATTCACCACACCTATCATAACTTCATAACACGTGCAATTAGAACTCCGAATTTAGCCACTACACACACTACATCAGGGAAAAGCTTTTACATTTCCGAATACTAACACAATTACCAATATACCACAACAATTTGCCACCTCAGTGCATAATACGGGCACCATACAAAAACATTTTACGCACGGCATACCGATCTCAAATTACGAAATTCAGTCGCCTTTCATTCCGATTTCTAGTATTCAAAAAATATAGCAGCCTCATACGACAGAGGCAAACACGCTAAGTATTTCCACCCACATTCCATATACGGGTTGGCAAAATAATCACACATTGGACAACATGCGTAATGCAAGCACTCCCATACTATTTTTCCTCATCAAAAGGTAGCTTTTACAACTGTCCCGACACACATTTATAATAGCACAATTAGTCGGCAAAATCCAAATGCAAACAGGAATATGAAAATTACTTGGGATCACAACATGGCACAACCGTATTTATACACACCAGAATATTCAGCAAATAGAAATAGCCTTGAATTAAATTTTACGCAATTTACTGATAATAGAAACCTTGAATCACATAAAATTCTAAACATCAACGTGGATTTTATGCCCTTTAAAATGCAAGGTAGTTTAAACGGACAGAACATTCACGATTTAAATAATTCACAACAGATTGAAACACCCGTTAATAGAGTAACAAATCCGGAACAAATTTCTTTTAATGCCCCTACAGATATTTGTCAACGTACAAGGAGTTTGACCCTTTCACAAGCTTTAAACCTAATACCGAGTTTTGATGGTTCCCCGGAAAAATTAAATATGTTCTGTATAGCGATAAGACAGGTTCGTGCGAATTTAGGCCCTGACTCGGACAAATACATTTTTATGTCGTTTGCTAGTAAATTATCGGGAAGAGCTGCGGACAGCTTTGCAGCGCGATCATTAAACGATAGCTCCATACACGATTTTCTGTTAGATCTAATTTTGCAATATAGCAATATTGGCTGGCAGATGAGATTATGAGTGAATTGAAATTGATCACTCAGATGCCGGAAGAAAAGGCCGGGGATTATGGTATTGGAACGAAAGAATTGCTTAACAGACTCACTACGATCTACGAATCTGCTCCCAGCATTGATGGTAATGATCGTATGTACAGGAAAAGAACGGCAAATAGTGAAGCGTTACAACACTTCACATTTGGCCTTAGGTCCCCTCTCGATCATCAAGTTCGCAGCGATCATCCCAAATCGCTTGGCGAAGCTATTAGACTCGCTATAGAATATGAATGCAAGTAAAGCGCGCGTATCAATAAGTATCAAAACACGAATAATCAAAGTGCGTCACACGCGCAATTACATTTCACGACTGCAAAACAAGCCCAAACGAAAAACGAGCCGACTAACGGAAATGAAAATTCCAATATGAATGGAAAAGAGAAACAGGCGCTTTCTTTTACTTGTAATTATTGTGGGTCCAAGGGTCATTTATAACCTGCATACGAAAAGCGGAAAAAAGATAAAGGATTTTGCAACTATTGCGGCAGAATCGGGCATACTATAGATATTTGCCGAACTAAGAAATATCAGTTAAATAATGGTTGAAATAATAACAATCCAAATGCAAATAATGGGGGACACAATGACATAAACAATCAATATGGCAGATATAATAATGGGAATAGATCATAACAAAATTACAAAAGAAAAAAGAGACCTCATCCAGATTCCGAAAATTCACTAACCAACATACCTCGTAAAAGAGATAAAGAAACTAAAATTTTATTTAGAAAAGGTGAGGTATTTGCAGTAAGAAATAAGGAGGATACTTTTTATTTATACATATTAACACATCATGTATATGATAAAGAAACCGAAATACTAATTAGTTGGCTAACGCAGCTAAATAAGGAAGACAATTTCATATATATACTAAATTATAGAGACTGCATACCGTTTGCTAATATTTTAACAAATGTTAGAGTCAATATTGAACGAATCAATACAAAAATTTGCTTTGAATATTGAAAGTGCCCCATCTGTCTCCAACAACACTCCCATTAATATTCCTGCAAATATAGAAAGCTACTCTTCAGACGATTCATTGGGCCCAAATATCACAAAGGATCCTTGGGAGAGCTGTAGAAAGAAACGCAAGAAGATGAAGAATACTTCATTTCAATATTCTCTCAATGCGCAAAAACTGTTTAATTACTATGCTTCAAGAGTAGCAGATCATAATCACACACTCACGAACAGTAAAAATATAAGTGCTGAAAACTCAAAATCAAAACTGAACGTATCATGTACGCAAATTCCGGCGATTAAAACAAGGAAGCCATTCAGGCCGACTTCTTTACATAGGCCATTGCCAAATTTTGACGTAACCCCGGAGAATGTAGTTACATAAAATCAAGATATGCCGCCACTAGAAGGCATCAGTCACAATGAGGATAATATGACATTCGGTAATATAACAGGCAATTTCCAGCCACCAATCCATTCTACACCAAAATCTCCACCCGAAAAGTCGCATCTAGAAAAAGAAAATGATCAGTCACCACGACATGATACTCCAGGCAATTTACCCCCAAGCCAAACGCTACCCGAAATAGCAATGAATATGCATGCAAAATTAAGCGTAAACATCGAAAAAAAGAACACAACGGTAAAAATGGCATACAGGTGGATATTTGGGAAACTGATTCACAATCAAAGCGTGAAAATAAGACTGATAAAGCAAAACCAAACACGGTGAATAACATCTCTCACGGGCCAGGGATACTCCCAACACATACATCTAAAGAATTAATGCCAGAACAAAATAGCATAGTAAGTATAAGCAACAACTCCTCTGCCGAGGAGATTATAAACAACATTGAAAAAAACATCAGCAATGCAGCAGAACTAATAAATATCGCAGATAAAAACTTGCAAGCAGCAACAACACTACTGCTATAAAATTTAATATGCTATCAAATATAAATTCTTTTGCATTAATTAGAGATCTAGGAGTGCTGAGTTTATCAGAGTGGGCAAACTTCTGTAACACGGCAAAATTTCGCCGTGTAACAACGACGTTCGACGCGGTCGGGGTCGAGTGTCTCAAGGCTACCTGTGTGAATGAGAGAGTGAACGTATCTAATTGCGTCGTTTATTTTTTGAGTGAACGACGAGAGAGGAGCAGTGGCTGCGACGGACGAAAAGGACAACACACATCGCCGACTCGTAAGTGAGAGATGCGAGGAGACGACGAGCAACGTTGGCGCAGCAGCAGCGACCTTTCACCTAGACAGGGCGTTCAAGTCGTCCCCGCATATCGTAAGACAGCCGATGCAGGTAGCGGAGCCCTTCGTGGGGTCTACCTACGTGAGCGTCTGATGCAGCAGGACCAGCGTGATGGCAGCTCACCCGCACGAACGCCAGGATCAAAAACTACAGCGTCTCGCGTTCGTAGTGACAGATGCCGCCCGAGTCAAGGGCCCTGACGACGGGGCATTGGGAGTCACTACGGGTTCCGCAGTCAAGAGTTATCTTGGTTTTTTGCGGGTGAAAGGCTGTCTGTGTGCTATGAGAATACGAATTTCGCGACTATCTGTTTCGGCATCGTGTCCGCGGGGCTATCTGCGCGCACGCGCGACCGCGCGACTCGGCAACGGCGCGTGAACCGATAGTGTTGCGACCGAGCGGGCCGTCGGGCCGCGACGCGTTGACCAATCAGCGCGCGCGCAGTACGGCGGCTAGGGAAAGCAGAGTGGCGGCCGCGAGCCGCGAGCTAACCGAGCAAGTCTTTAACCTAAAATATTAAATCAAACTGCATTATTAGGAAGTTTTTTTTAACACTTCCCAAAAAACAGATCAACTATTCAGAATTCAACAAAATTTAATATGCTATTAAATATAAAATTTAATATGCTATTAAATATAAAATTTAATATGCTATATTATATTGATAGATTATACGCTCGGTTGAAATTTAGCAAAGGTTTGAAGCATGTGGTAAAAGTTATAAACATTTTAATTCACAAAAATATACACTTTTTCGAATTATTGCCTGATTTATCAATACTGATCATTTAGAATTCATCCGAACTTTGCGAATTTGTCGACAAACATCTAACGAATAAATTAATACCTCGTAAATCTAAATTTGTAACGTATAAGCATACTTATAAACAAATATCTTTCTTCTTGTTTAAGAATATCCTATACCTTTAGCTGACAGGGTGAGGAACGGAGCATTCCTCCGCGACACGCGCCGGCTCCCCTCTCACTGCACACCTCCTTACACAGCCTACAAGTTTAGTATTTTATTCACGTTACGCTTGTTTTCTTAGAGGCTCGTGCAGTAACGTAAGCTGAAATTCCGCGTAGATCTTCTTAAATTTATGTCAATTGTGCTCAATAATTTTCTTTATTTCATTCTATCAACCTTGTAAACATCATGCTCTATATTAATCGACTATTTTCTCGTCGTATATACTAGATGAAAACATTTACGTAGTTTCAGTCCATTTTTTTTAAGTTTCATTTAGGTAATTTTAAATTCAACGAGCGGATATATACTAGACAAATGCACGTGCACCTATATTCAATTAGCTATGCGAGCTATGTGAAAGAAGGATATGAAGGTCGGAGGCGCTTGTCACGACTTCAAATAACAAGAAGTTATCGTGACAGCGACACCGCAACATCCTCTGGTCCAACGTGCACGTCGCACCACAAAAAAAATCACATTGGGCTTCTCCTCAGTATCTGGATGTTTTAGGCTTGATGGCAAGTACGCTGAACGTCGTGGTCCGGAATAAACAATTACCGAGTATGGCTGCAACATACAAACAATACAAAAACACTATGCAATTAAATATATTAGGAAAAAGAAGATTAAGAAAAGTATATGAAAACTAACCTTTCTCCATGAACATTTGTACTTATATATACAAACGCGCTTGCCTCTGTATTACATGCTCTCAATTCTTCGTCATTCGTACGCTCCACGACGGGCCACATCACCACGCGAGTCCCAAGCTACAACAATATACAGTCACGTTATTACAATAATGCAATTTAATATCAAAAGAAAAGTAAAATCATAGTGAATATTCACTTACGTAGCCGTTATTGGGGCATATGACTGGGAAACGAGTCTCACCGCTCTCCCCCAAGAGATAACGCCTGCCAGTTTCTGAAATCTGTATAGCCCTGTACCTTAGTCTCTACATGAAACTCAAGGTCTCTACATGAAACTCACAGAAAAGCAATGAGGAGAATATATCAAATTTTTACTTACGGCGCCACAAAATCGGCATTGCAGCCTACGTCGCTGTGTTACGCGCTTATCGCGGCAAGAATATGCGCGCGTCGACTCTCTCATGTAACATGCTTAACGCGGCGCGTAAACTTTTTCTATTATAACTTAGTTATAGCATATTTTACGTAAAAAAATGCGAGACATTTTTCTTATTCTAAATGCCCAAATATTCGTTCAAATTTTTACACTAGAAACTGAGACGCACCTGAAAGTATTTTTCGTCAAAATCTAGAGGCAAATGTATGCGCATAGGATTTTATATTTTAACTTAGCCGAAGTGTGTTCGGCATTGAAATTTATAAATTATTTTATTTAATTTTGACAGCTCGATGCCTGTAGATATTTAATATTATAAATGAATGCATATATGTGAGTATGTTTCATCAACTCTTCGTAGTAATAAACTTATAATATCAGCTGCTGCCTTGTATATCCACTATAGATCAATATATTGCGCTAGTACATATATGGGTCCTATTTGTTTAGATTTCTTTTGCCAACACATATACTCTGCCACAGTATATTCTGAATAAGTTCAGACATATGTATAAAGCCATGATTTTTTTTATTTTTCTCTGTTTCATTATTGAAACCTCGCTCACATGAACCGATGCGATTAAATGCATCAAATCCACATTTGTGTGCTACAAGCAAGTGATTAAACTTGCCATAAAAGCACCTACAACCAACTATTTTTAATTAATTAATACAAAGACAATCTCATATCCTCAACCTCTGTAATAATCAAGAAGTATGATTATTTCGTGTGTTAATGACATAAGTGTCATCTGTATAATTTCTCATTGATTCATTGTCATTTGACTGTTTAGCTACGAAGCAATCAATTAATTCCACATGCAGTACGGTTATTTTAATAAGACTATGAGCTGTATTGCAACGATACATGAATGTACTATCGCCTCTATTTGTGGCGAGAGAATTTTTAAATAAGTGCGTCAAATCCATGTCTGTGCGCCACGGACTGCCCTTAAATAAATTTTAAACACGTCTTAAACTAATAAAATTAGTATTAAAAACTAATAAATTAGTATGACAAGAACGCAGCGGTAGGAGAGCCAGACCATAAGGGATTGGATACAAGCCCACGCCAGCCTGCGAGACAAGCTACGGGAGGTGCGTGAAACGGTCAGGGAAATGACCAAAACCCTGGAAAAGCAAAAGGCCATGAATATCAAGATCAAAGAAGGCTTACCCTTAATAGGATCCATGATGATCGAAGCTTTCACGCTTCTTGACCACGTGGAAGATGTGAGGACAATGCAAAGCGTCAAAAAACGGTAAAATCAAAGAAGAGGGTACGGGCATCGTCTGACGGAGGCGGCGGTACCCCCGCCAAAAAAGACAAGAAGGATGTAAGTGCTCCCTCGACAAGTAGGGACAGCGAGGGGAACGGCCAGACTTCTCATGGTCAGACACAATGGGAAGTAGCTGCTGGCAGGAAGGCTAAAAATAAACAGAAGGTAAAGCCAGAGCAGATCCAACTAAAGAAGAGAGAAGAGAAGGCTCCACGTCAGAGGACAGACGCCATTCTGATAAAGCCGGAGAGTGGCAAGACCTATGCTGACATTTTGTCTCTGATGAAGGCACAGGTAAAGCCGGAAGAGCTAAACACGGTGGTTAAGTTTGTTCGCAAAACAAGAGAAGACGGCGTTCTGGTCGGGGTGGGAAAAAGCAATGACGAAATTAAGTCATTTCAAAAGGCCATCCAAGAGGCAATCGGACAAGCAGGCACAATTAAGGACAAGATCTCCAAGACAATACTAGAAATCAGAGACATCGATGGACTTACGACGAAGGAAGAGGTCAACAGTGCTATCACAGCCGTAATAGGCTACGGTAAAAACGATGCCATCTGTTTGAGCCAAACACAAGAGAACAGAGGATGGCGGTGGTCGAATTAGACCAGACCAAAGCCGCCGCACTGCTCAAAAAGGGAAAGATTCGCATCGGCTGGGTAAACTGTCGAGTGCAGGTGCGAGCGAGCGTCACGCGATGCTACCGTTGCATTGGCTACGGGCACGTGAAAGCCAAATGCAAAGGCCCTGACAGGAGCACTAGCTGTTGGAAGTGTGGTGCGGGTGGACATAGAGCGGCGGCATGCAATGTGCCGACCCAACAGATAAAGTGTTTTCTTTGCAAAGACGACAAGACGCCTGAGGATAGGACGATGCACACTCCAGGCACCGGAGCGTGTGCAGTCTTCCGGACGGCCCTAAACGCAAGCAAGATCCAAAGATAATGGCGAGGATACTCCAAGGAAACCTGCACAGAAATAGGCTCGCACATGATCTGCTAACCCAACACGTGAAGGAGCAGAAAGTGGATGTCCTATTGATCAGCGAACAATAAAAGAACCTAGACCCTCCCGTTTGGGTGTCAAACGGCGAAAAAATCGCAGCCATTTGGGTGCCCGGGAGCGGGTTGACGAATACGGGTACGGGAGAAGACTACGTAAGGGGAAGGATGGGTCGCATAACATTCTTCAGCGTATATCTGTCACCGAACCTAACTGCCGCCGACTTTACAAGGAAACTAGGGATATTAGAGAGGTCCCCGGGGAAATCGTGATCGGGGGGCGACTTCAACGCGAGGACCACAGAATGGGGCATGCCGACGACGAACCCAAGAGGCAGAGCCATCCTCGAGATGGCAGCCAGGCTGAACTTGATAGTAGCGAACGAGGATAATACCACTACCTACCGTAGAACAGGCTTCGGGGAATCAATACCGGATGTAACTTAATTAAACTGAACTGGCATCTTACGTTTAAACGCGGGCTGTACGGCTCACACTAACAATGCAATGTTTACTGCGTCTAGAACTTATAACTTACAAACAACTGAAATATTTTACCCTAACGTAACTATTGATATTTATACTATGCTTAACAGTACACCGGAAGTTAAAAATTTTTCGTCTTATTTAAACGAAATAATAGTGAGCGAGATAGCTCTCAAAGCAAAGAATTTACACAAAATATATATTGATACACTCAGCACAGGCTCAAGCTTTCATGACACCATACAAAATGCCAAATCCCTATCGGAGTTTCACAAAGCCAATAGCAATTTCGAAACGTTTAAAAACACAGTTCAAATCTTAGGATATACGCTAGCAAGCATTGCACTGTTTATAATCATAGTTTGGAAATGCGCAATCCCGAATACTAACGAATACGAACCGTCACACGCAACACATTGCTCGAACGTTTCTAGTCAACATGGAGAAAATACAGCATATACGTGAAATCATCGACTCTCTCGAAGTTCAATCAACGTTACTGGAAGACCTAACGCTTGAAGACACCGCAACTAAGAACATGCTGGAGGCCGCCATTTGCAATTTGAGAGTGCCCATCCTAAACTTGGAACTTATTACAAACATCTTTAAAAAATTAGAAGAAGAGGAGAAGACACTGCAACCTGTCCCGTCAACTAGTGGCACACAGGGCAAGGCCGCGATTTACACAGAGACAGTATCCGACCAATCTTCAAGTAGCGCTAGTGAGGATATAATAAAAAAAAAGAAAAGTGCACTTTGGAGAGTAAGGAGATAGGAAAAGAGAAAATTAAAGCGGAAACGGCATAGTGAGAGGGAAAAATTGAAAAAAGCAGTGAAAAGTGAATTTCTCCGTAAAGCTAAAATGTGCGCACACAGGGATGAATTCCCAAACCCGGAGGTTATAAAGTGTAACAGCAGTGATGAGCGCAGTTTGGAAAGCGCACCGCTCGTCTCCCGCATAGGCGCTAATCCGGTCTCGGCCATAAAACGGCTAGCGGCCGAAAAAGAATCTTTGCGGTCCCATCTATACAGCAGGGTACACAGTGCGTGAGGTGCGGCACCAGATTCAGGAAATCAAAGGAGGAGGAAGCAGAAGAAAACATGAACATTCGAAATGAACAGTGGTGGATATGCAGATTATGCAGTAATCACACGCATAATTCATGCATGACAAGGCACGAAATACAGCAAGAACCGCTGTTCGTTTGCAGGATATGTGCTAATATAAGATCAATGATAAACTCAGGATCCTGCAACAAGAGTAACAAACCAAGAGTTAAATCCAATGTCGTGGTGCTCGTGCACATGGCACCTGTGAACTCGGCCGGATCAACGACCCAAGCTGCACCATTCCAATCTACCTCACAAACGACGCAGCAGTGGAGGAACAGTAAGGAAACATTAATAGAGGCAATAAGTCCCAGTTGCGACACATGCGAGGATTCTTGCATGGGTCCTACCTGCAGCTGCAGCAGTCAAAGTGGAAGTGATTAGTGAAGTCTGTAGTGCGGACGAGGTGTGAGGAAGTATGAAAGGTATGGGCTATTATAGCATTAGAATATAACTAATTATTATTAAAATGTATTAAGATCACGACATTTTAATGCATATACAGTATACACTTGTATGAGATCCAGTCTTAAAGTCAGTAAAACATTCAAACATTTTAGTTGCAAAATATTTAAATATAAATTTTATTATTTTAGTAAATTAATATTCATGCAATTTCGTGTTAACGCAAAGATAAATTTAAAAATGTAGACTACGTAACAACAAAACTAACAACTGAAATTTTTCATCATAATGTTTCGCTTGAAATATTAAAAATAGGGAATTTAATATAATCAAATTCACGCGGCAGCAGAAAATAATCACGTTAAAATATTTGTAAGACAATAATATCAAACCGCTCTCAAGGTTTCGTACATGTAACTTACAATGAAATTAGTATAGTTAAACGGTTAAAATCACACATGAAAATATCAAAAATTATTATACGTAATTAAATAATAAATTCATTGAAAGTTGCATGCGCGATAAAAACGTTAGTTGCAAAACTCAAAAACAATGGATCCACATAGTAAGTTATGGTCATTAATGTTTACCTATATTTATAACTTCATATTATACCTTTTCCATTTTCCGAAATTACTGCGTGAATCATCAAGTATTCCTATTAAAACTTCAACTTAGCGATACTAGAAAAGTGTGAATAATGTTCGAAATTTAGAATGAAATAAAAAAAAAAATATTTATATAAAATCTTATGTTTAATCAATCGACACTATTCGACTTAAAGAATTCTTAAGAATAGGGAAATTATGTATCTTTCAGCAAAATCTTACTATTACTGTCTTTCTGATCATCATTCAATCCGAGATAAACGACAACTATTACAAAATAAAAAGAAAAATTTATCATTATTCACAATATCTCATTTGAATTAAATATATCAAGGAATAAAAAAAAACATTATTCGATAGTCGAAACGACAGGGTTTAAATATACTCACGAATAGTACTTACGCTACTAACAAACAAATTCAAATAAAAAATCAAGGAGCTATCATAGGATACTCGTGTCAGGCTCAGTGATTATCCGATGGCATGAGAGAATGAAAAGGAATTTATTGGCTGTCGCTCAAAAGCAAAGCTCAATATACTTATATCAGCACAAAATACAAAAGAAACACGGAAAGCACAACTATTAATAGTCTCACATCATGAGCATATATGT
>JAZHPH010001166.1:0-13010 GCA_037356405.1 Nasonia oneida | reverse complement strand
ACCGACATATCTCGGTATTACAGGTTGTATCGTGTAGTCAGTAAGGTCAATGAACTTTCTTATTTTATTTTGTAGGATACTGCATGCGTGGCTATCTGTTGCCATATGCTCAGTATTATATTGAGTTTTATATTTATTATTGCTGAAGATACAGTTAGGACAATTTAATTTATTACCGGAACAATCTGTAGTCTTATGATTACCTGCACATTTTAAGCATGTGTGATTATTTGTGCACTTAAAGCCATTATGCCCATATCTACCACAATTAAAACATGGCTTAACGTTGCAGTAGTCATGTACCTTACAGTTTTGATAACCCACGAAGATCCTGTTTTTATTCTCTCTCACATGTTGATATAGTTCAGCAGGAATTTCTAATATGACTGACTGTAGATGAGTTTTGGAGTTATCATATGAGTGCAATACTGTACACTTCTTGTTGGATTTACTAAAATTTCTTTCATTTATGTCATCTTCAATTTTTTTATTGTCTAGATTTTCAAAATTATCTATTCCAACTACTTTAACCTTTGGATTCTCTATTGTTTCTTTTGTAACATCACAACTTTCATCAAGCTTTTTCTTCAAAACATTATATGCTTTGCTTGCACTTCTGTTAAACAATCTACTATTATTTCACTCTTTTTCTTAATTAGTTTTTTTGCTTGTATGCTCTTATCTTTAATGAGATAGTGTGCAACAGTATCATTTATTGTGTCTATAGGGTAATCTTTAGTATTTTTGTTTTTAACTATAATTTTTGGGATTCGTTTTGGCTTGTTGTTAGTCATGGCACTCGAAATTACTTGAGCATATGTTTTGTTTTTTGAGGTATTTATTTCACTTTTCTGCTTATCAAGTAATTCACTTAATAACTTATTTTTTTCTTTCAGTTCTTTATTTAGTTCTTTTAATAGTGCATTTTCACGCTTCAAAATACTGTCCATTGATACACTGTTCTCATCATCATCCTCACTTTCAGCTTCTGACACACTTATTTTATCACTTTTTCTCAATTTAATCTGAGCAATGGTTATTTTGGCTTCATTACTCAGCACATTTATATTCACTTTCGAGGTTAGGTCTACTTGGTTATGTTCTGGACATAATCCTAGAACTCCACTAATTTTTACTGCCCCGTCTATTTTAGCAAAATCACTAGTATGAAAAGCTTCCTCACATATTATACAAATAACCGTTTTTACTTCCACTTTTGGATGATATTTATAGAAAATTGCTAACTGTGAAGTCACCGAGCCCGCGCTCGATGACTCCATCTTGGAATATTTTGTAATTAATAACTAGTTATATATAAAGGCAAAGGGGGACAAAGGCAAACTTTTATCGCATTCTTTGCTCTTGCCCCTATATACGTTATTTTTGCTTATTCAACAAGCAATCACATTAAGACATCCGGTAATCACTAATTAAAGAGAAGATTACCATATAATTCATATGAATCAGCTATTTGTTAATCCGTAGGAGTTTGTTATTAATATTTGTTATTATAATATTATAAATTAGCAAAAAATTTATGAATTTATAGACTCGCTTACGGATCATTTTCAGTGGGAGAAAGCTGTCCGGGATAAGAGTACATGCGGAGGGCTACCTCTGCTCTTAACTCCGTAGACTATCAATCGTTGTAGCGACTGACGATGAGTTTTCACAAAGTCTAAATAGTTTGCCATCTTTTTTCGCACTAAAATGACCGTAAGAATATTGTTTACCTTTTTTACAAACTGTTAACTGCCAGGAAGGCAGAAAAAATCGACGGGGATAAGAGCAACGAATGCGTTCGGCTCGTGCTCTTATCTTCATACACTGGCAGTAACGCTGATATTCATTCTAGATCAATTTAAAAGGTCCGTCAATTGTTTATTATTCTAATTCGCTAAAACACTTGACAAATCATATTAGTTTTGTAGTTCATACTAGACTAGTTCATTTCTAGTTCATATTCATATATGAAAAGAAGTTTGCGAGTGCCTTTTTCTTTTATTTCTATATAGTCCTTTTACAATGTTACATGGGCTATGTGTGTCTTTTATTAACTAAAAACTTTACGAATTCCCGATCAATATATT
Source organism: Nasonia oneida (assembly GCA_037356405.1). NCBI lineage: Eukaryota > Metazoa > Arthropoda > Insecta > Hymenoptera > Pteromalidae > Nasonia > Nasonia oneida. The sequence goes on along the minus strand of JAZHPH010001166.1, from coordinate 10,920 downwards.
ATACATTACATTACGGAATAATTTGAGGGTAACAAAGATGACTGGGGCAAGAGCGCGAGTTCAGGACTATCGTTGCTCTTATCCCGGTATGTATCATTCATGATTTTACAATTTATTGGAAACAAAAAGTAATCTAATGATTTGTAATGAGTCATATTTTGTCAGTTGAACTCAAAGCTTAACGAAAGTAGTATTTATGAATTCGTGCGTCCGGCCTGTAGCATATGCAGCAGTGACGCGAAGCTTCTATTTTTATAAAATGTGTCTGGAAGTGCATTGCAGGTGCAGCCTGTCCTTCCTCGTCTTTCTCTCTGTATCGCAGGTGCAGCTCAAGTAGTCCTCGCGCGGCCGAGTGCTGTGTGCAGGGCTATGTGTACAATCGTACAATTTCGACCAGATATACTATAGATTATATCTAATTATATTATTGTCACTGAGATCGGCGTAAGCTCTGTGACTTGCGTTGCTAACGAGTTAGGCTAGTTCAGTTGGCAAAGAGGGTCACGTGGGCCAGTCATGTGGTTTGCATGAGCATAGTATTATTTACGGGTGCAATTGAGGTGTAAGGACGATGAACGCACTGGAAAGAACAACAAAATTAACAGTTTTAGCATCCCACATACATATTTCTCAAGAAACTGATGTAGTGAGTGCCATCAATCAGTTTCTACTTCGATACAGTACCTACTAGGATGAAGCTGTTCTTCAGAAGATACAAGCAATGGAGTAGAAAGGTTATGTCTATTTTGACATTATGGTTGCCATAAGTACTTGGCCCATTCGTGATTTCGTTGGAGGTGAGAGGTTATGCATGCGCCTCCTAATGTAAGTGCCTACTACAATAAAGCTGTTCTTCAAAGGATATAAGCAGATCGAGCATGGAGTAGAGGTTATGTCTATGTTGATATTTGACATATCTGGCCTATTGGTTATTCCATTTGCGTTGAGAGGTTATGTATGTGCAAGAATATCTCACTGTGGCCTCTTTTGCTCATCTGTACTTCGCATACGAGTAATCGGGGTTAAACATGTTTTTGTTTGTTTGTTTTCTGACTTATTTTCCTTTTTCTAGGTTCATGGTAGGAAGAGTTTTCTTTGGCTCAACCAGAATGTGATTGGCTGAGAGAGGCTCCACGGGTTCTTCCAGGTAAGATAAGAGTGTGTCAATGCATTATGCTTAATTATCCAGATAGTCATGTTTTGTTGTATTTTATAGGCGTTGACAAGGGCTTAGAATACGTCAAGATCTTTCAGTTTTTAACAACAAAGTAAAGTCTGTTATACTAGTACTTATATTTTATCATTTTGTAGGAATCAGATTTGGCAAACGAAGGAAATATACAGACCTCAAGACCACCAATGAAGGTCTGAAATGGAGCAGCCAGCTTCGTCAACTTCCTCAAATAGTTCAGAGAATGGCAGGAACACCATCTTCGATAGGAACTGCAGCTACGCTCACTGCAGAATTTGATTACTGTCATCCAGGAGGAAAAAGATATAGAAGTGTAGTGTTGTGCGATGTCTTTTTTTTTGGGGGGGGGGGGAGAGGTAGTAATTGTAAGTAGTAGCATGTAAGGTGTTGAGTTGGGTTATCTGAGGAAATTTTGTAATACCTTTATAGGTGTAGCATGTGCAATTTTGAGGATAAAGGAGAAAGAAGAAGTATAGAATGTTAAACTACAAATAGTTTTCAAACGAAGTTACGCATGCATTCGCGATATTTTGTAAAATCGTTTATTACTTGAGCATCTGGGTCTCTATCCCAAGAATAATATCTCTTACACGTATGATTTACACGGAAAGCAAATAAATCTATTGAAGGATAGCCAAAATCTTTAACTATTTTTTGAAAAGCAAAATTAGCTAACTCCCATTCTGTGTCAACATTGGTTATTCGAGACCCCTCGTCAGCAATATTTTCTTTAGAAGCAATGTATTCAGCAAAAGTCCAAATCTCTCTCTCAATACACCATTCCCAAATTTCTTTTGTCAAAGAATGTAACTCTTTATGTTTAATACCACCCATCTTATTTATGTAGGCTAATGCTGTAATATTATCTATTCTTAATAGTATTTGTTTATTAAAACTATGGGCAGCGAAGCATTTTAAAGCCAAAAGGCTGCTTTAATTTCTAAAAAATTGATGTGCATTTCCTTTTCTTCCCTATTCCAAAAACCATTGGCCTTTTTATTACCACAAATGGCTCCCCAGCCTGTCGTGGAAGAATCAGAGAATATCTCCAAATCAAAATGACTTGATCTTATTTTATTTTTAACAATTAATATCTGTGATTGCCACCAATTTAACTCCTCTTTTGCTTCTAAAGATAAGGTTATCCATTTGTCCATATTTTTAAAATTAGATCTTAAAGCATTTCTTTTAATTAGTTCTAAATGTTTATAGTAAAGCCATCCATAGGCTACGGCTGGGTATGCTGCCACCAAAACACCTATACATTTAGCTATAACCTTGACCTTAACTCTTTCCATATTTAATAAAATATCTATCATCTCCCTGATCTTAACACGTTTATCCTGTAGTAATTCTAAAGTCATGTCAGCTGAATTAATGTTTAAACCTAAATATTTACATAAACGTTTGGGAACGGTTTCACTCTTTTTCCAATTAATAATAAAACCTAAGTATATAAGTAAAGAAATTGTTAACCTAGTATTTTTACTACATTCTTCTTCAGATCTACCTAAAATTAGAAAATCATCCAAATAAATAACTACTCTTACTCCATTTTTTCTTAGCCAATTCACAATTGGTTTACCTATCTTTGTAAACACAAAAGGAGCTGACGACAAGCCAAAAGGCAAAACATTAAATTGATATAACTGATGCTTATATTTAAATCTTAAAAACTTTTTGTATTCGTCATGAATCGGTATAAGAAAATATGCTTCCTTAAGTTCTAGCCTACACATAAAATCACCTTTATTTAGTAAATTAATTGCTGTACAAATGTCCTCAATTTTAAAATGCTCCCTTTTAACAAAAGATTTGAAATTTTTTAAATTCAGAATAAATCTATATGAACCATCTGGTTTAGGAACTAAAAAGAATGAAGATAAGTATTGTCCCTCAACATCTTTACATGTTTCTATAGCATTTGATGTTAATAATTTTTTGATAGCTATATCTAATTCTCTTTGAATCTTTTTATTTGTATCTAAATTGTAATTAGGCTTTAACCGAAAAACTTTAAACTCTAAGTCAATTTTATAACCTGTTATCGCTTCCAATACAAATTTGTCATCAGTAATTTCTCTCCATCTATTAATAAAGAACTTTAATCTTCCTGCTGTTTTTACCTCAACATTTTCAACTGAATTTATCGTCTCCTCTGCTGGTAAGGTTGGGATTGTGTATAAAATCTCCTTGCTGGATACGTCCTGTGGTTCGAAGAGCTGCTGGAATTGGATGATTTTGAGTTGCCTGGTCGATTGTAAGGTTGTTGATTCTTGTAGCCCCCCCCCCCTGCCCCCACGGTTGGAGGGGGAGCTTTTCCAGTTTAAAGCGTTATTGTTGTTATTGTTATTTGTATTATAACTATTCTGATTTAGAGGTGGTCTATAATTGTTATTTTTTTGTTTCAAATCTTTAACAGCTTTTTCCATAGATTTAGCATTTTCTAGAATTGTTTTAAATTCATCACCAAACAGTAATGATGTAGACTCTGTATTTTTGCCTACTCTTTGTATGTTATCGTTATATCGGCCCATTATAAAAAGTTTTCTAGCATTAGTTAATTGATAAAACAGTTCACATAAGAGTCTAACTGTACTGCCTAAATTATCCAAAAGAGATTCTCTTTCCAATGGTTCATTTTTATCATTTAAAATCATGCTTAAGGTCATTGAAGTTGCTGACAAAGCTGCGTCTGAGAGGTCTTGATATTCCTTAAAAAATCCATCTTTCATTAGGGCTTTCTGGGTTAGACTAACCGAAATCTCCTCATTTAATTTTGGGGCTTCTAAATTAATTTCATCATTTTTTCTAGGAATTGCCGTTAAGAGTTTTTGTTTTTCGTCCTTATCTGTCAAACCCTTTCTTGACCAGATTTTAACTGTCAGCTACTGTCTTTATTAAAACAAGCTTCTTTTGATCTACTTCAGATGGATTATCTCCCAAAACCTCCTTTGTTTCCTCCTCGATAATTTCTGTTTGATATTCCTCTTCCTCAACCTCTCCATCCTCCATTTCATTCTCCTTTTGAGCGTCAAGAATCTCTGCAACAGAGATCAACAATTTTCTTTTACTTTTTTGTTTAGCCATGTTTTCGACTTGAAATCGAAAATCGGTCACTTTTGCAAAAGAAAAGAGAAAGAAATATAAATTTTCCATTTGCCTTTGTTCTCGACTTAGTATCGAGAATCGGTCTATTCTCTTTCTTATTACCTTCATATGTCAAAGCCTCGTCGGCCGGTATTTGCTCCATCACTTCCAGTTCTCCTAAAATATCGTTCATTCGCTGTTCTGCCGCTCTTAATTCCTTCTCTTTCTTCTCTTTTAATTTTGCAACGCAAAGTCTTGCTCTCTCCTGCTCCATGTTAACGATGTGTCGTCACCGAGCGCCAAGAAACGAATGAAGTAGAGAGGCAGTAGCCCAGAGTGGCTGGAAGAGTAGGGGTAAGAGATAGAGCGAGAAAAAAAGAGAAAAAAGTCTTTTTTCCGGATCTATCTCTGAAAAGTGGCGTCATTTGGCAACAAGTTGCGGTACTACAAGTGAAAATATCTTCGAACAAGTGCAGTGAAATATAATTGTTTTTATATGTGACTTCTATTGACTGAGAAAAAGTACACGACTATTGAGACGTTTTCGTCTCGGTTTGTGATATATAGCTTATTATTATGGTATGACCATGAATGGTTTAATTATTGTATAATAGCAAAGTTTCTGATGTTTCTATGCTTATTATAAAAAATATCTTTTTATACATTTATATTTATTTTTCTGTTTTTCTCAAATAAAGGTTTGAAGAGGTCCTCACCCAGGACGAAACGTTGCCAATTTATATATCGATTTGGGTTGTTTATTTTTGGAAAAACTTAGGGTTATCCTCCCACTTTTGTTCTTATCCAAGCTAATTTTAAATAATATAATTATAATCAAATAGATGTTTTAAACAAACATTACCATAAATTATATAGTTTCATTAATGTATTATATATGTTTACTATAATATTCAAATATATTTTATACAAATTTACAACACATCCCAAGCTGATCTGAATTTTCAATATTTTAACGTTTTTATCAATTATCTATAGTCATTTCTATTGATTAATCTCAACTGAGATCTTTACTATTAGGTATACTGCTCTTTTAAGCTCGTTTGAAAATAATTAGGTGAATTTAGTATATGATATTGTTACATAATTTTATTATGATTTTTTAGTCCCAAATATTCATATAATAAAATCATATACTAAAATCATGTACAGTAAAAATATATAGCAATATGATTTATGAGGGAAATGACATATATACATATATCATTACAAGATAAAAGGTAGACAAAATGATCGTCGTCAGTTGTTGCGATTGAATTATTCGACCTAAGCCTTGATCTCCTGCTGGATTCTTCAATAATTCTTCAATAAAAAATGATAAACTATTAACAGATAACTGTAGTTGTCGGATCCACGTGCTGTTTGCTCTTTAATGCCATCCTAAATATCTCGCGTTTGACAATTTTAACGTCCCTCGGACTCAACACAACAACATAATACACACCCTATTGATAAATCTCAGATGAGATCTCACCTAAGATCTCATGACAAAATCTCATCCGACCAAGTGCGTGAATTAACTAAGTTCCACAGCTGAAAAAAGTTCCGTGGGGAAAAATCTACTTGTGGAACCGTGTTTTTTTATGCGTTTCAGACGATTTTTAATCGTTCTACATATTTGCTAAATGTACATTTCGAAAATTTTTATTCATAAAAAATGTACTTATAAAGAACTATACATCTAATTTTTATACAAATATTTTACGAATTGTGTAGAAACGTGCTACTATAACAATTTTTACTCAACTGCTTTGGTTCACACTTTCGCAGTAGTCTCTATGGCTGTGGCGGCTTAAAAAATCCTAATTTGGCTAATATAGCTAATAAAAGAGTACAGCGTATAAAATACTCCGCAATGAAATGACATAAAAAAGAACTGAGATCAATAAACCAAAGTCCAGTTAGTCTTAGTCTTAGTCTGTTGGGTGGAGGTGAACTGCGGCGGCCCCTGCATGGGGACGTGCCGGTCGGGCACTCAGGTGAAGCCCATTGTGCTGTGCCTCTTAAGCCATAAGTAATTACTTTATAAACCCTTGTTTATAGCTTCGGCCACTCGGCAAATTGATGCTAAGCTCTCTAACCTTAGCTCCTCTAACCCCAACATGGGAACCCCCCACACCCTCTGTCTTGCCCCTGCGAAAGCTGGACATTCACACAGCAGGTGGAAGGTGGTCTCCTCTTCAAACTCACACCACCTGCAGCTCCCGGAGTCCCTGCAGTCCCTGTGTCCACTGACTTTCCTGCCTGGTAGGCATGCTGCTTGCTGTGCAGCGGCGCTTCTACTAGTGATGACTCTTTGATATATCTGTCAACCAGCCTATCCAGAGTTTTAAGTAAAAACGAAGTCATGCTGATTGGCCTGAAATTCCTTGCGACCGCGTGTTTTGTCTTACCTGGTTTGGGAAGGAAAGCCACCCTCGCCTGTCCCTGTTTTTCCGGCACATACCCTAGTGCTGGACAGGCTCTGTACAATTTCTCCAAGGCTGGGACTAATATGTCCATACCCTGTTGCAGCAGAGCCGGGAAAATGTCGTCCGGACCTGCCACCTTGTAGGGCTCGAACGTCCCTATGGCCCACCTTATCCTTGCCATGTCTGTTATCCGTTTCGCCAGTCTCCAGTCCTCTCTGCGGGCCATCAGCTGAACGGCTTCTGACCTTGCTCCTTTCCTAAAGTCTGGAAAGTGGGTTTCCATCAGGCCCTTTATGGTCTCATGTCCATTCTTTGCCCAGTCCCCCGTTACCAATCTAATCGAGTCTGTCAGTGGCTTCTCCGGGTATTACAGGAAACTGCACAGCCTGGCCGTGTCTGATACCATGCTTCGGCAGTATCTCTTCATACCATCCACCCCGGCCTTTTAGATCTCCTTCTTATAGTTGTTGTATAGCCGCCTTACTTTCTGCCTGCGTTTCTCTAGTGACTTATTCCACCAGGGAGCGCCCTTAGATGGCCTCTTTAGCTTGAGTTCACAATTGTTCTCGTAATAACTTATTATTATGTCCCTTAGAATTCTGCTGCAGTGATCGATGTCCTCCGCCGTCCCGTATGTGACAGGGAAGCTACTGATACTTAGTCTTAAGTTCCTCTCTGTATCCTATCCAGTTTATTTTCCTAGGGTTCCTTATAAGCTGATCGAGCGTACTTTGTCCGCCAAGTCTAAACACGATGTGTTGGTGATCCGACATGGAGACTTCCTTTGACACTCTCCAGTCCATAACCTCGGACCACACGTTTCTGGAGGCCAGGGTGATGTCTATGACCTCCTCCCTAACGGCGTTTCGGAAAGTGGGTCTACTGCCCGTATTGAGGAAGTCCATGTTCCTTGTTGCTAAGAACTCCAATAGACTTTCTCCGCTAGGATTGTAGTCTGTGCTGCCCCAACATGTGTAATGTGCGTTTGCGTCACAACCTATTATAAGCTTGGTGCCTTTGGCTTCGCATTCTCTAATTAATGCGATCATGCCCTCTGGTGGGCACTTTTTCTCATAAGGAATGCATGCTGCTGCAATCATAAGGACTTTCAGTTCACCTTAAGTACCCTTGTAACTTACCCTAGCTGTACATAGATCCCTTGAGCAGTGCTTTGGCACCGTCTCTGCCTGAAGCCCCTTAACAATAAGGCACGTTCATTCATATTGCTCATGCTGTTGCGTTGTCCCCGATCAGCCATCTTCTTCGAAAGCACCGCCACCCGCATCTACCTTTGCGCTTACCGTAATAAGGCCGGGATCGATCTCCATGAACTCTGCTCCCATCTGTCCCTACTCTTTCTCCGCCTTTTCCTTGAACGGGACGACATGCGTCCTGCCGCCTCCACAGAAAGGTCTTCAGTGCCTCGACCTCAGTCCTTTCCAGCACCACCTGAATGGCCGTCTCTCCTCCTTCTTTTTACCCTCGGTGCCCACCGTCACCGTTTTGGTTTCAGCGACCACCCAGGAGTCCCGTGTGAGTATGGAGTTCTGCCTTTTCAAGCGCTTCACCACGACCTTCGAAGTATGCACCTCGGGGGCGTAGATCATCGCTCTGACCAGCTTCTGGAGGTAACCCATCCTAATAGCCTTGAGTTGGGTGTCCTCCCCACACGTCCATTTAGTAGCATTACTAAGTAACCACTCCTTGTCCTATTGGTCGTTGCAGTGGAAGATCTGTGCACCCCTCTAGAACCAATTGTCCAAGAAACTTGGAAAATAGCCTCCGTCCGGGGCGTCATCAATCTCCCCTACCAAGGCCTCCAGAACCTTCTTTCCCTGGTCCTCGTCAAGGCGCTCTTCCGGGTACTTTACCGGAACGATGGCCACCTTTAAGTCGGTAGCCACCACTCGGCTGTAGCTCTTTGGAGCGTCCCCAACCGACCTCTTTTTAAGCTCCCTCGGGGTGGAGCTGTCGGAGTACTGTCTTTTGGACGTGTCCTTAGCTTTGCTCCCGAGGCTAGCTTTCTATTAGCGTGCCTGTTTCATTTTTTTTCATACTCTATTGTTCCCGAGGTGGCACCAGTATTTGCTGCTGGGGCGGACCCCACAGCCGCCCGGTGACTCTCCTGGGAACTTACACCGGTATTTGCCGTCTTGACGACAGCCGCCCGGTCTTTCAAAATACCGTCCGGACTTGGCCTGAGCTGGGGAGCTCCTTTTTTACTGGCACTTTTGCAACCGTTTTCTGTATTATATTCTTATCTATTTATCTATATTACTAACTCGCCCTTGCATCCCGGGCCAGTACGCCCCCCAGAAGCCACCCACCACGGAGAAGCCAACCCCGACTCTTGTGGCCTCAGCAGCTGCCCCCCTCCGACCTAACATGGCCCTATCCGGTCACCAACCGGCACTGTTAGGTCGGGCGGGATTTTTCGTCAGCTGATATGGTAGCAAGATGATGCTGGTTAGGCTGACCCGGGCCCCTGTACTGTCCGACGGCCTAGGAACGCCAGACAACCTAGTTTTTTACGGTACCCTCAGATCGACGCAGTCAGACCTCCTCGAGTGACCCTGGTGGACACACGTGCCCGGGGGCAGCTTTGGGGTCGGCAGTGTGTGAGTGTTGAGGTGGGACATGTGTGTTCATGTGTCGTGTTTCCCAACCGGTACTACCGCCTTTGCCTAGTTAAGGGATTGCTCTTAGCCTCTAGTCGGTTCGCCAGGAAGTTTTCGCTCTCCCCCCTCTTAGACGAGGAGAGTTGAGCGAGTCTCGCCCCCAGGCCCGTTGAGAGTCCAAAGCAAGGGAGAGCCCTTATTATGGGGATCCCGCACTCGAGGGAGAGCCCTTTTAACGGGGATCCACATACATTTGAGAGCCCGTTTCACAGAGAATTAAACACAGCCAAAAACATTCACTCTCTCTCTCTCACCGGGTCCAGGCCCGAGATGCATCGCACAATTGACCAGAGGAGACCCCTCACCGGCCCATCGGGCACGGCAAGGTGGCAATCCATTGAGGGGGTCCTCGAAAAGTCCAGTTTATTATATTTAATCATAATAAAGCAACAACAATTTTTTTGGTTAATAAAGGGCTTACTTAACTAAAGTTAACTTTACTTTACTTAACTAAGTTATCATTATTAGGACAAGAAAAAATGGTTTAGGGGATGAGATAATGGATTGTAAAGTTGAGGATCAGGGATTAAGTCTCGGTTAAGGCAAAGTTTTTTTTTCACTTTTTTGTGGTCAATTTGTTTGAATAAGCATCAACAAATATATATTTTTCATAATTATTTAGTAAGAACAAAATAATTAATTTCAATTGAAACAAATACTTCAATTTTATGAGTGATTTCTGACGTGATTTTTAACGTGATTTATCAAGTGATAAATCACGCCAAATAGTCAAATGATAAATTACGTGATAAATCACAATTCAAGTGATCTATCACATCTTCTATCACGTGATTGATCGTGTGATGAATCACGTGATTTTTCATATAAATTTGCTGTGCATCATGTAGATGCAGAGCTTATGAGCTTAGGATTTAGTATATGTTAGCAACTTGCTGTGCCTCGTGTAGATAGTTTTAAGAGACGATAGTTTAGTATTTTTATTTTTTCATTTGCATCTCGCTGTGCATGGGGTAGGTAGATTTAAGTTTATGGGATGTATTAGCATTCACGTTTTATATTTAAGTCTCGGGTAACTAGATTTGGTACATATAGGATTCTTGTTTTTTAGTTTTAGAATGACATTTTTTTATCCCTCGGCGTAGCCAGCAAATCTGGTCTCCATGGGCGCAGCCACCGGTAATTCGAACATTTTCGAATTAATGCTGGGTCGCCGGATGGCTAACTTCAGGGGACAAAGCGGAATGTTTTTACCGCGATGCCCCCTGAAGTTGGCATTTGAGCGATCCTCCGAATAATCGTGACCCAGCACAGCACAAAGAGTGGGTCGAATCAGTCGGTTCACTTCACCTCTCTATCTTACACCGTGCACAAAGCCTTAACTTGCGAATCTATAACTGTTTCTTGTTCTTTTTAGCGTGTGACGGGCCTAACTTCCGGAGTTCAGATTATTTACACACGTGTATAGTATATGATATATGTATTCCAATAGCTAAGCAAATATATAAAAATGTCATTTGAGTAAGAAATTATATTAAAAAAAATTAAAAAATGAGTGACTTAGATTACAATT
>JAZHPH010001165.1:0-13018 GCA_037356405.1 Nasonia oneida | reverse complement strand
GCATCATACATTCGGTTAAAAGTTTCAAATCCGTCAATGAGAGGCTCTTGTACATCATTATCGAAGGTGAATGGTATAGATATGTATTTATTAATGTGCACTGTTCTACGGAGGACAAAGAAGAAGAAGCTAAGGATCTCTATTACGAAACTTTAGAGCAGGTAATCGACCAGTTCGCGTCTTACGACACAAGAATAATATTAGGCGATTTCAATGCTAAAATAGGTAGGGAGGAAATGTTTAGGCCTACTATAGGGAAGGAAAACCTGCACGAAGCCAGCAATGATAACGGTATTAGGGTCATAAATTTCGCGGCGGCAAAAGATCTTATAATCAAAACTACGTGTTTTAAGCACAAGGGCATACACAAGGCAACGTGGACATCGCCGGACGGGGCCACGCAGAACCAAATTGATCATTTCCTCATTGAAAAAAGACGTCATACTAACGTTCTCGACGTAAAGGCTTACAGAGGGGCAGATAGCGACTCGGACCACTTCCTAGTAGTATCCAAATTAAGAGCTAGACTAGTAGCGAATCAAAATAGTAAGCGAGCAAACAAGGTAGAAAGCTTCGATATTGAGAAGCTACGAGATAGAACAGAGCAAATTAGGTACCAGATAGAAATTAATAACAGGTTTCAGGCACTTGAAGAAGCAAACACATCGCCGGAGGGGAATGACGAACCGAATAGCTTATGGGGGGACATCGAAAAAACTGTAAAAGAGGCCGCGAACAAAGTGCTAGGTAAAAAGAAAAAGCCAAAGAGCAAGCCATGGCTTGACGAAGAGTGCGCACTCTGGTTTGAAAGGCGCAAAAAGGCTAAATTAGATAGCTTACAAAATAGAAGCGATAGGACCGTAGAAGAGTATTCTAACGTAAGGAAACAGACGAGCGCGATCTACAGAAATAAGAAGCGGGAGTATCAAAAGAATCTTATTAGGAGAATAGAAACTAATAGTAAGGAAAATAACCCACGCGAAATGTACAGAGGGATTAACGCCATCAGAAAGGGTTTTAGGAGTGGAGCGCAATTGATGAAGGACGAAAACGGGGACCTCGTAACAAATGACAATGAATTACTGTCGCTGTGGAAAAATTATTTCGATAAATTATTAAACGTGCACGAAAATAGCGAAGAATTCGGGGACGAAATTCACACTGCTGAACTCCACGTGGAGGAACCAAGCTACCAAGAAGTAGAGGCCGCGATTAAAAAACTAAAAAACAACAAAGCCGCGGGAAATGACTCTATACCAGCTGAGTTACTCAAATATGGGGGCGTCGAGCTCACTTTCAAAATCTATAAACTAGTATGTGCCATCTGGAAAAATGAAACAATACCCGAAAATTGGAAGGAATCTATCATTATACCGATTTTTAAAAAGGGGGATAAGATAGACTGCAATAACTATAGGGGTATCTCACTTTTAGCAACGTGCTACAAAGTTCTGTCAAACGTAATACAAGCTAGACTCACTCCATTCGCGGAAGATATAGTAGGAGATTATCAGTGCGGATTTCGGCGCAACAGATCGACGAGCGATCAAATGTTTACCATAAGACAGTTGTTAGAGAAAAAGTGGGAATTTTGCGAAACCATACACCAACTATTTATAGATTTTAAAATAGCGTACGACTCTATTAAGCGAAGCAAAATGTATCAAATTCTAGTACTTCTCGGTGTACCGAAAAAACTCGTGAGATTGATTCAAATATGTCTTAACGGAAGCACGGGAAAGGTCCGAGTAGGCGGTAATATATCAGAACCCTTCACGATACGCGATGGTTTAAAACAAGGAGATGGGCTCTCTACGGTGCTGTTCAACTTAACGTTAGAGTATGTCGTTAGAAAAATGCAGGTTAGCCAGCTGGGCGCAACACTTAATGGAACAACGCAGATACTAGGCTACGCAGATGACTTGGATATACTGGGGGATTGTAGGGAAATGGTAGCAAGAAATGCGGAAATCCTCAGAAAAGCGGCAGAGTATACAGGGTTAGAAGTTAGTGAATCAAAAACAAAGTACATGAGTGTGGATAAACTGGGCATCTGCAGAGGGGAGGGAGATCTCAGAGTTGGGGATTTTACTTTTGAAAAGGTTAGCGAATTCAGGTATCTGGGTACGACCATAAATGATAGAAACGAGATTAATGTCGAAATAAACAAGAGACTCCATTCGGGTAATGCTTGCTCCTACGCCGTGAGTAATTTACTTAAGTCGAGACTGTTGTCTAAAAACGTTAAAATAAGAATATACAGGACAATAATACTGCCGGTGGTTCTTTACGGGTGCGAAACGTGGGCTCTCACTAAGCAGGCGGACAACCGTTTTAGGGTATTTGAAAATAAAGTCTTGCGAAAAATATACGGGCCGAAGAAAGATGAGGAAACCGGGGAATGGAGGAGACTACACAATGATGAGTTACACAATCTGTACGCAGCTGTCACCAAATATTAACAGAATAATAAAATCGCGCAGATTGGGATGGGCAGGGCACGTAGCGAGAATGGGAGACGACCGTACGGCAGCGCGTGTCATGAAGGGCAGGCCGATGGTAACGCGACCTCTAGGTAGACCTAGACGTAGATGGGAGGACAATGTAAAAGCGGATCTAGTAGAAATAGGACGGGTGGGTGTTGATCGGAGAGGTGCATCTTGGGTGGGATTGACACAAGATAGGGCAGCGTGGAAGGCTTGCGTGGATGAGGCGATGAACTTTCGAGTTCCAAATGCCACGTAAAAAAAATAAGATTATGGCCTTACGATAAGAAATCTAGAAGGTTTTTTTGTAATTTTATCTTTTGTGCAGTCAATGCGACTATAGCTTTGCCACGGGTAAGAGTATCTTATCATTGTAGTCGTTTTTATTTCATAGCAATGCATAAAAAGAAATAGTATTATACATAATTTTTTGCTTATTATTAACGAATTTTCTATTTCGCTCGCTTTTTTTCTTTTGAATAATTCAAAGTCTTAATGACATTATTGAATAACAATTTTCTTAGAAATAAATCTCTAATAAGTTAATTTTTGAACATCCTCAAAAACGTAAGCTTTGGTTTTAAACATTTTTATGCGATACTTTTCATTTTAAAGCAGCGGAAATGTAATCAGCTAAAACTTTGGGAACATACTACAGATACAAAAACTAAACGTAAAAAATCCCTGTTTTATTTTTAACTATTGGAACTCTATTGTCATCAACGAATACTTTAGTTCAAATTAAAAATTTGCAAGCATACCTTTCGTTTATATTTTGGCTATTTACTATTTGGTATTGAGTAGATAAATTTCAATTTTACAGTTATGGTTAAATCGGAAAGTAAAAACTAACTTTAGTGATGACGTATAGTTTCGTTTTTAGGTGACAGAAATTAGTTTTAAAAATGTAATCTGAATTTATTTCTCGAAGGTTCTAGATTCTTCTATGAGTTTCAATATTAACAGGAACAACTTAATTTCAATTAATTCAATGACTTTATATGTAATTTATAGGCACTAATGTTGATACAAAAATGGGGAAAAGATTTCACTATTACATTTGAAAACTCAGGTTCTTTATTGTTTACATGCGCTAGCTTATCTAAGTATTTGGTTACATATTCAAGTTCAAAACGGGTAAGTGTCCATCCAGTTTTTGTATAAATATATATTTAGTTGCAGTCATTAGTTAGTTTCTATACTTTTGATCAATCTCACATGACGTTGCATTCACTTTTCTCTATTGATAATCCTTATATGCTTTGCGTTTTCCTAGCTTGAGTTGTTATTTCTTCAAATATCTAAAGATATATATATATATATATATATATATATATATATATATATATATATAATAGTACATTATGCAACAAGGGACTTAAGTCGATGAGTACTTCAGCGGGTAGGTTTACTGCCCGATCGAAGCGCGGGAATAATCGACTTTAGTCCCGTGTTGCATATAGAACTTTATTCACGACTTAACTGTGTAGCCACTTTATTGCCTTGAAAAGTAGGACTTAAGTCTATGCAAATAAAATTTTCAAAAATTTTCAAAAGTTTTTAAAGTTAAATTTTTTTTCAATTTTTCAAAAAATTAAAAATTTTACTCCCGCAAATGAGGGACAAAAAATACACGAAGGAATAAAAAGCTTTTCAGAGAATAAAATGGCTATTATAGTTAAGCCGTGAATAAAAATGTTTACGTCTGACAATAGTTATGTATAAAGTTGATATTGGTATATATATTCTTTTAGATGTGTTGACCTATTAGAAAATTCGTTTAATAAATGTTTTCTCTTAGTGCAAGGTATATGTGTCATGGGTCTATCTATAGCTGCAGTATACGTAAGTATTACGTTTCAATTTTCCGGTATCACTTTCTTAAAGAGGATGTAGAACACGTTAATGCAAATTACTAAGTTTTTTATCAATAAAGAAACGCACTGCCAATCAATCCCTACTAAAACGTGCGCTTCCTCGCACTCAAGTTTCGCGGGACCTGCGAAGTAGAACACACACCTCTCTCTCCGAGTTGCAATAAAGCTAGCTCTATAACCGCACCTGTCATTGTCTCTTTGCATCTTTCTCCAAGTCCCTGAATCTAGTTCCCTGGGCGCTACAAGCCTTCCACCCCATGTACATCCCGGCTTCACCCCGTAACAATTGTTAAAAGAATTACATAGTAGTAGCAAACTATGTTGATTAAAAGATATTTCATAATTTTCTTTAAAAGATGATTACTCTAAAAGTTAATAGTCATTACATTAATGAAATTATAAGTATTAATATTTTAGATTCTACGCATTTATGAAAATACTTTTTTACTATTACGAGTTGGAGCATTTATATTTGGTATTATTTTACATTTATTATATCTTAATTGGATAGGACAAAAAATTATCGAAAGCAGCTCTCAAGTATTTCATTCAACGTTAGTACTTAAAACTATAATTGTATTTTTTTGTTAATTTGAATAGTATAACATTATTTATATTCAAACACAGATACAAAGGAAATTGGTATACGGTTTCGATCAGATCCCGTAAATTCATAATTATGATAATGTACCGTTCTCTTAAACCGTGCGAGTTGACGGCTGGAACGATAACAACTTTATCAATGGAAACTTTTGGAATGGTAAGACGTACCTTTTATACTCTGATTTTTCTATAAAAAGTACGCTATTTTTACTAATAATATTGAATTATTGATCATATGGGATAAATCTACACTTTATTTTGAAATCTTGATATGTAAAAGATCTTCCTACTTCTTTGGATATTTATTAAAACATTCCATAACTTTGGAGCAGTGTACATAGAAAGATTCATATTGTTAAAATTAAACAAAATTGGTTTATAAATAATTTGAATAAAACATTGATCTGAAGTTCTCGCTATAATTTTCATTAATATCAACCTTGAAATAATTATATTCACTAAGCATCAGCTTTATGTTGAGTTTATAGTCTGTTATATAAATGTATAACTTATTTATTAGTCGTATTATTTAAAAAAAAGTATGTAAGAACCATTAACAAATAAGAAGATAGCGAATATTGAAGGCTTGTAATTTGCAAAATCATTATTAATTATATTTTACAAAAATAAACTTCAATGTTTATGTTATAAAAAGAATATTTTTCATAAATAGAACATTTTCATGGTAATTATTACAAAAGTAGTACAAGGTTTCTATGAGCAATAGGATTATAAGCCTTATCAAACTAAATATATATGTAGATAACAATTTAATACATAGCATTGGTATATAGAGTTTTGGAAGTCCTGAATATAATAAGTACGAATAATTTCTTAAAAATGTCATACGTATATAATACTTGTTAAGAGCAACGACATATTCATGAATTACGAATTTGATGCTAGTAAACCTTAAGACAATTTGAAACCATTAAGAAGCTAAAATTTAATAATCAATTCTTGATTTGCTTACAATATAGTCAATTAAATTTAAATTGATGTTAGCAACTTTTTATTCATCTATTACTGGCATTTACTATCTCATGGATCCAACTACCGTTACATACGATATTGAATTTTTAAAGACCTGAAATATTAGAAATCAATAGTACAGTACTTTTATCACTGTATTATATAGAACAGTAAGATTAATTGAAAATATAGTGTATTACTTACAAAAGCAAAGCTTTCTAAATGCAAGACGATTAATTTGCCGGCAGTAAACTGGCACGGCGTTAAGCTACGCAACATTATGATTCTAATAAGAGTTTTAGTTTTTGATGAAGCATTGAACCAGTCACAATGAAAACTATTGTAAATATAAAAATAAGCTAATTAGTAAATACGTTTGGATGGATAACAGAAGTCAAAAGTCAGTTACACATCAAAATAATTTTTAGACGAATGAAAAAATATCAAATTAGAAATACATACGCAGCATTTTGTATATTAGTGCTACTGTCAATGACTCTTTGGCCAGGACTCATATTATACAGTAAGTGGAATGAGAAGCCAATGTAGAGCGCACCTATTCTCACCATTTGTTTAGTATTGCCGTTCTCAAGATTCAGCATAGTCTGCGAAAACGTCAACAACCTGTTTCAGTTAGGGTTCAATTTAGAAGACAAAGTTAAAAGTGTATATTTACATCGACTGCAGCTAAGCTTACTACTGCTGTGTTTAGGGTCACAACAAAAAAGTAGGAAAACGAGTAGCAATCCTCTATAAGATTTACAAATCTACACGTAGTAAAAAAAACTTGATGTTAGTTTGGTAAAAAACTAAAAAATTGCATTTAAAATCATCGATACGCAACTGAATGGCTTCTTTGTGCAATAATATAGCATCGATTACTTTGTCGTAGACTTTTCCATCTTTCTCTTCTTGAGTCGAAAATACATTGCTTGAGGCCAGTTTTGTAGCTTTCATTAGACGCTGCCTGCCAATAAAATAACATCAATTAGCTAAGATTAAGCAAAAGTATTTAAAAAAACTTTTAAAACTTTAAAAACTTACTCTACTATACCAAACAACCCACAAGCATGTTGCACACATTGCGTGTAAGTGGTATCAAAGGTTCCGTAAATTTGAACTGACAGGATACAGACGATCCAGCCGTGGATTGTTAGCTCAAAGTAGTACTTTTGATCGTCAATGAAGTATTCAGCAAAGTAAGGAAACTGCTTGGGTCGCGTTTCGTTCTGTGGGTCTATTACATCGAGCAGCAGTGGTAGCAAGGGTAAACTTATGTATATCACAAGAATTATGTTTATAGGTACTGTAATAGTTAAAATATAATGTATGGTCAAACATAATTCTATTTTATAAGTATGATATTTTATTCAGTTATTTATGTTTGTTCTATAAGTATAAATTTATTTTTAAAAAGAATCTTGCAAGATCTTACATGAAAAGTGCACATAATTTTATTAAATTAATATTGTCAGAATATATAAGATCGTGCAAAATTTTTAATATGGAAAAACTGAATAAGTTCATTAAAATGAAACAATGTTGAAAGCAAATAAAGTATCTTTAGCACTTCGAAAATTCTATTATTTATATGAAAGCATTTAAGAATTAAGTACGCAATTCATAATAAGGTTCAATGATGATATAGCCAGCTTATAGAATTCGACGAAACTATGATAATATATTGTGATTTATCCACTCGAAGTCAGTTTATTTATTATGAATATCAACTTTCCTACCAATGCAAATTGCTCTGTTAAACAGTCTGACGAAAAGTACGCAAATATAAACTGATCTTGCAAGATTCCGATTGAAATATAATTAAACTAATGTCTGTATAATTTTACACATTTTCCCCAAAAATTATTATTACGACTAGAAACCAATAATATCATTACTTATATATCCTAATGTTAGCCCACGACCTATTTCACCGTATTCTTCCAATGTCTTAATCTCATCTTTGCTACTCAATGATTTCCAATGTTCTGCTATTTTATTATACAAGTACTTCATCTAAAATTGAACAAAATACTGTAAAATAAGTACTGTAGAATAAATTATTTTAATAAATTTGCATGGATTATCGTAATAAATGTATATTACCTTAGCTTCTACGCGAAGGAAACTCAAGTATTTAATCTGGCAACCCGAAAAATAAATTAACGAACCTATAACTTCAATAACAATATCTATGTCTCTCCCCCATTCTTCAAAAAGTCGTATGACCTGTAAATCACTTATTTGTATTTTTTAAATCGTTCTGCTGGTCGCAAAAACTACTCACTTGCGGTATTATCAATGAAACTACAGCAATGATAATTAAAATTCGCCGGACTCTCTTATTTAAAAAATCATCAAAAGGCCACAGTCCTAAAAGCTTCAGATAAAATATATTTGTTTTGTAATAACGGCTATCAAAAATATCCATTTTTTCTTTAAATTTTTACTTTGAATCAACAAAATCTGACATTCTTAGATATTGTGGATATGAATATCTTTGGCAAAACTCATAGCCACATCAACTGAACAAGAAAATTGACCGAAATAGTCGCATGATATTCTTCGAACGATTTAAGATTTATTATTGATGAGGAAAACTGGTTAAAAATTTATAAACGTTATAATGGGATACTAAAGCAAACAGTAGAAAATATATCGAATCGCACATAAATATTTTTTTTTCGAAAAAAAAAAGACGAGAAAAAAATAAGACCTTCTATTGATTCGTCTACGCCTATAATTTTCTTTTTTCTGTCAAAGAATAATAAAAATTCAACATGTTTACTACCATAATAACGTGAAAATATAATTGAATTTAATGGCGAAATAAAATGCGATTCCTGCCGTGCATGACATAACATATAGCATTCATTCTAATAGATCTGCTGTGTACATTTTTATATATTTACTATACCAAAATGAAAAAAAAAACACTAATCAAGTATGTTGTTGGACGTAGTTAATTATTAAAATTGTGTGTTATCACTTAAAAGTAAAAGTGCCGTACTTATCTGAGGATTTAAGGAATTACTCCGATAGTACATCTCATTTAACTCATTTATTAACTCTGAAATAATCATATATTGCAATACCACTTTTTATTACAGTCAATTAATCAAATTTTATTCGCGCTTATACAATATCTATTTATTTCGCTAAATTTCTGCAAACTCTTAAGGCGACTTTATCGCGCGAGCGAAAACATATAAAGACTGCAAAATTAAAAAATCGCTTTTTTCGATTTTTATGATTTACATAGAATTGAGTGAAAATCGTCATCGCAAACTTGATTTTGGCAATTATTTTTTCTTCAATAATGCAATTATAAATGTTGTTGCTGTCAAGAGAACAATATGAGTAAGTAACAGGTGAAGAAGTATATAAAATCCTTGCAATCGAAAAAAATATTTGCACGTAAGTTATAAAAAAAATAATAAATCGGAATTGTCTTAACTGAGAGACATGAACAAGTTATTTGGAATATTCGTTCGTCTGTGCCATCAATTATCCGGAAGCCCTATTCGACAATAGGAGTAGGAGGAGTGAGTATTCATTGATGTAGTTTGACAAAGTTAGGTTATGACCATTTTTAATCTCAGAATCCGAGGTTAGAGGCGATTGATTCTTTATCAGGTATGAACAAATTTAATACTTGCATTTACAAATACGAGATTATCGTCTGCCTGCTTGTCATCCTTGCTTAGTTGGATCAGCAACTAACACATAGATGCCCACTTTTATTCCTACGGCACATAATATTATACTACTTCTACATCGGTTGGAGGCATTCGATGAACATAGTTTGAATGCCAAAAAATAAATAATTTGTAGCGAAAATAATTTAATACGCATGTAGTATATTTATATCATATTAATATTATAAAATATAACATATTGATTAAAATTTATATATTTCAGATTATACCTATCACAATTCGTACGAATCATGTCAAATTAATAGTTTTGTCGTTGCTTTAATAATTATTGACAGTAGTAAGTAAGTTTTATTTCTGTCCGTTAGTATACATTAGCTACTTTAATCAAAAATGTAGTCAACGTTTTAAACGTATCGTATATTTATAGGGTATAAAAGGGATGTTTAATGAATTAATACAGAGCCAAGGTGACTGAGTAGAAAATTTCGAAATTATAAGTTGTTCGTGTACATGTCATATTTGTTATTGATAAGGAGTAGTACCTTGATGGTATTTGTAGACATTTAAGATTAGTGACTTTTATATGATCTTACCGTAATGAATGTAACGGCTTGCGTTGATACATATATAAGTTTATAAAAAAAAAATAAGGAAAACAAAAGTGAGAGAGTCAAACCTTGTAAATAAAAACTCCAAACAAATAGATATTCCACTGACGACGTTTCGTTGGTTTGGTTACCAACCTCTTCAGATCAATTTTTATAAATGTTACATATTAAATTACGAGGAAAAACTCCTGGAGTCAATCACAGTTATAAGCTATAATGTTGTTGGGAACCAAACCAACGAAACGTCGTCAGTGAAATATCTATTTGTTTGGAGTTTTTATTTACAAGGGTTGACTCCCTTACTTTTGTTTTCCTTATATTTGTTTCTTGTTAACATGGAGAGCAAAAAACATAATTGTTATAAGTTTATAAATTGTTCAGGCACAACTAAACATTTTTCTTATTTATATATTTAACTCGACAAGAAACGAATCTGGTAAAATCAGCTTGCGAAGGTTTCATAAGACTAACTACAGTAAAACTAGTATTCATATTCCATTTTTAATGCACAGTACAATAATTTTCTATAGGGAAAAAACTTACTCTTTAATTACAATATAATTATCTGGAATCCATAATCTATTGTAGTAGTGTTTCTTTGATCCATGTTAGTACAATATACATATTCACTTGCATAATTGCTCTTTATTATTGTCGCATACTAAGAACAAATTATTTTTGTATATTATAGTAAAGCTAGAATTCCTAATCTATTTTGCAATACACAAAGCACGATTATTTTCTACAGAAAAAAAAACGTATTCTTCTATTCAAATATAATTATCTGTGATCTTTATTGCAGTAGTGTTTGCTTTATTTATGTTAGTACAATGAACGTATCTATTGATTACTTTTTATTGTTGCATCAAGAATTAATTATTTCTTTTCTTTTCTTTATTCTTATTGATTATTCCACTTCTAAGGAATTATCATTATAGAAACTAGTTTTCGCTGTGTTTACTGAAATATTGCACGTGATTAAATTCAGAGAAGATTACTTCTTTAAATATTAACTAGTAGTTGCGTAATTTAAAAATTGTTCAAAGGACTTATAAGGTGATGTATTTTCAGTATGGTCAGTTGACTCGATACTAGACTTGAAACATATATTATGTTTGATTTGTAAGTTTAGTAGAAGATATCTGGTTAATATATTTAAGGTATAATAAAAATACAGTTGATGTTTTGACTATTTAAAACTATTATCATGAAAAAATGCATACACATGGCAGCTGCCTACTTAACGACTTGGTTTTTCTTTTCTGGTGTTGATACTACGTTTGTTCTAAGCGTTAAACATACGTGTGGATTATTCTCAATTGTATGGTGAGATTAATAATAAATCTATATTATATACTAGGATAATCAATTATAATCGCTCGGCGATTTTGATAAAGCTTAACGAAGTTGTACGGTAGCTATTATTGAGCTTTTATTGCAGTCACAGATTAGATGGAATATTGAAATCTGAGAAAAGCGTCAAATTTGAAATATTAGCAAAAAATAAATTAATCATAAGGACTTTACGTCGTATTGTCATTTTGCATAATGAATCTATAAGGTAACATTAATTAAACCGTATTGATAAAACTACGAATTCGAAATTTCTGGTTACAATTTATCACTTATTCACCAGATATTTAGCGTTTTTGGAAAACTTATTTAATTGGTGTTTTCTCATTTTGAATTTCATGCATGACTGTTATTGTGTTAGCAATGATTGGTATTTATGTAAGTACTGATCATTTAAACAATTATACACAACTTTTTATTAATAAATATACATTATATAATCTATTTTTCGTTGATAAATAAAAATTTGTAGCTTCTTTACATTTACAATGACATATACGAAATGATACGAATTGGATTGATTACCCTCGAATTGTTCATACATTTGCTGTATATTAATTGGGTTGGACAAATGCTCATAGATGAGAGTGAAAAAGTTTTTGAAAATGTGTAAATATTTAATCATATAATACTTAATTTTTATCGATTTATATGTTTTATTAAAATTTTGATATTTTAACAGATACTTCAGTAATTGGTACCTTATATCGACAAAATTCAGAATATTCGCTGAAGTAATGATAAATCGTTCAATACATCCTTGCCCATTGACTGCGGAAAAAAATAACACTTTCATCAATGATCAGAAGCATTGGAATTGTAAAATTTTTATTATTGATAAAATTTGATTAGTACTTTATAATATATAACGCATTTATGTTTATTTCAGCTTGTTAAAACTACTATGTCATACCGTACTGTTTTGACATCTATAACAATCATATTTGTGTAATCGTATTTTTTTTGCAAATCTTTGATATTGTGCACTAAACTGTCTATTTGCTTTAATAGTTTTAAAAATTCCCTAAAGCCATATCTAATGTACGTGATATAATATCGTTCATCTGAAATTAAGTTATATAATTAAAATATCAAACCACAAGTATGATTGCATTTGGAAAATTAAAGCTATTATGTTATTGGGTTATTAACAAACTCTTGCCTTTTTATTATTTTTGAAATCGTATCATTCTCTTGAGGCATCTTTCACGCGAATTAGTACTTATTATTGAAACGCATAAAAAGAATCAATATAATAGATTTAAAAGTTTGTGCAAAATCAACTTACGCAGAAATTACAAATATTTTCACGCACAAATATAACTCTCAGGATAAACTTCTTATGATGCAGCAATGGTAAAATTTAAAACTAAGTAATAATCACATTTTTTTTTTTGTTACAATGCCGCTACGCTAAGCGGGTCTTGGGCGTTGTCGTCCAGATCGGACGGGTGGGTGCC